>JANHGL010021236.1:46738-62713 GCA_024611195.1 Ceyx melanurus
CAGGCTGGAGTGCAGTGCCACAGTCTTGGCTCGCTGCAACCTCCACCTCCCGGGTTCAAGCGATTCTCCTGCTTCAGCCTCCAGAGTAGCTGAGACTATAGGCATGCACCACCACACCCAGCTACTTTTTTTATTTTTGGCATTTTTATTAGAGATATCCTCTCCAGTCTAAATCTCCCTCATTTAATGTAAACCATCATCCATTGTCCTGTCTCAACAGACCCTGCTCAAAAGTCTGTCCTCATCTTTCTGACAGGCCCCTTGAAGTCCTGAAAGTTCAAGAAGGTCTCCCCGGAGGCTTCTCCAGGGAGAACATCCCCAGCTCTCCCAGCCTGGCCTCCCAGCATAGGGGTTATAGCCCTCCCAGCATAGCTGTGGCAAATTGGTTCTAGCAAATTACTTTACTACTCCAACCTTTTCAGCCACCTCAGGATTAGTGTGAATTCTACTTATCCTGGGCTAGACACTTGGCTTCCTCTGCATCCTGACAGTCAAATAGATGACTTTTCAGCTACTGAGCACTTTTACCTGAAAGCAAGTGTTTAGCTGGAGGAAATTCCCAGTGCCAGCCCTGCTGCTGTGTGCCTGGGGAACATTGCTGCAGGATGTGTCACTGAACTAGCTGAGCTTGATTCTTTCTGTTGGGAGATTTACAGATGACAAGCCAGAAATGTTCAGGTGGCTGCTGTAATTATAGGTCTCTGGTCAATCAGTCCAGCAGTGGCTCACCAGCACGGGCTGCAGAGTCCATGTCTCAGCAGAAGAGGCTCATTTAAGGTATCAGAAAGACCACATATTCCTCATGTTGCACAAACAAACAATCCCCCTTCTGTAAGAACAAAGTATCCTCCTCTCTCCCATCACAGCACTGCCAGCACTGAAACCAACTTCAAGAAGCTCCTTTCTTCTCTTATTCTAAATGAAGATGTTTCTGTGAAGCCTCTCCTCGGGTTAAATTTTCTGTCACAGACTCTCTGCTATTTTCAGCAAGTTGGGATGGTTTTTAATTGTATATTTTCCCAGCTACAGAACACTGTGTGTGGTTTAGCACAGCCTGGCAGATGCTTATGAATTACAAACGCCAGCCCAAGCTGGCACAGAGATGAGGGAAACCCCTGCTTTGGTTTGTTGTTTGGTTTGGTGGTTTGTTTTTTAAACTAAATCTCCTGTTTTGCAGAACTCCATCCCCTGCTCCCAGTTCTTTGCAGTCCCCTTGGAGTTGCTTGTCAGAAATTCTGAGCAGCAAAACCAGCAGTAGAAGGTAACTCAGAGAGAGCTTTTGCTTATGCAAAGTGCAATTTCATAACCTGCATGGAAAAAAAAAGCTCTTCTGTTGGGGGTTTTTTCCTAGTTTGTAATATCACAGCTATAGCAACAGCAGCTTCTTGATAGTAAACTTGATGCAGTTTACTCACAACAGTTGCTTTTAAATGAAGACACAAGCTCCTGCCCACGATTTCCCTTTGCTAGGGATGATCGTGACACTGCAGGAGCTTGTTAGTTTTAATGCATTTAGAGTCTTCTTATTCTTATCAACATCTTGGTTTAATGCAGCGCCTTGATCAGGCACCATGGAGTAGTTGACTTAAACTGGGAAGCTGAGAAGAGCAGGGCACAGAGCTGAGGCAGCTTTAGTTCATCCTCTGGTCAAACCCTGCCTGCTTCTAAGGTTTTTGGTGCTGGTGCTCAGAAAGCTCAGCCAGGTTTGGGCAGCAGCTAAAGTAAGGACCAAGATTTCTCCTGGGCTTTGCTGCTGTACTGCTAAATGAGAGCCAGTCACTAGAGCTGGACAGTCCCAATGAGGATGTGCAGCATGGAATCTCAGTCAAATTAGTTTGGGGGGTTTTGTTTGGTTTACTATTGTTTGGGGGTTTATTTTTTGCACTACACAATCACTTTTTGTTGTTGTTGTTATTTTTTGTTTTTAAATAGAAGACAACATCTCCAGTTGTTCAGCCCTCCACAGTCACACTGCATTTCCTCAGACCCTGCAGCTATTTATCTTCCTTTCCCAGATCTTTACCCAGGCTTTCCAGAAACTTTGGGAACCTCAGTAAATAATTAAACCATTCAGGAGCAACACAGACCTGAGACACAATCTGAGAGTAACTCAGATTTAAAACCAACTAGCTTAGTATTTTTTACTTCCCAGCAAGTTATAGAAAACTTATTTCCACACCATAAAACCATTCAAAAGAGAACACACAGTTAAAATAGTGGCCAATGCTGTTCCATACTATGAATCCCTAATGGTATCATTAACTCCGAGCAACTGAATACACAGCAAGTTAAGAGGTGTACAGCAGATTTGAAGTCTATAAATACCTGTTCAGCGTGTGGTTTAGAAGGAGAAAAGCATGTTCTGGGCTCTTGATTTCTACCCCTGAAGAGTCTTCTCTCCAGAGGAGTCTTAGGCTCTTTTGTATCTATAAGTCGCCTCCTGGTATTCGAGCTCCCAAGTAGCTTCCAAGCACGGTAGGTTGGGCAAGACAAGTAACCTCTAAGAGCTCCCTGTGGAGAAGTGGCCCTGCTGCTGTAATTCAAGTATCATTTATACCTTCCTGTCTAGAGGTGACTTACCTGCTCCACCTGCCTTTCCCCATCACCACTGAATCACTCCCTCTGCTGTGAGCGCGCTCCCGCTCCGGCCGGTTTCCGTGACAAACAGGGCAGGCTGGAATGCTCCTGATAAGGGGCACCCGCCTGTGTCTGCCCTCGGGAAGCCATGGGAGAAGTGTTTATTTCTTCATCTTCCCTGGAAGATAAATTCTCATAGCTCTTTGATTAGCTGTGAGGGTTTTTTTAATTGTTCCTCAGAATCTGGTCCAGTTTGTGCAGATGAACTGTTTTCATAGGGCAGAAAATCTTACGGAAGAAAATTTCCAGATGATTAAAAATGGAAGTTTTTGTTCTCTTATTTCTCCCTGAACAATGACTAATTTGCAAGTGTCTTAGGTTAACAGCTGTAACAAGATTCTGACAGTCAGATTTCTTGTGATTGATTGAGAAATAAGTTGTTGCACTAGAAAAATCGAGTATAGGTTTGAAAAGCTGAGAACTATTTATAAATTATTTTTATGAATTTACAATCATATGCCTGCTTCAGGCCCCTATACAGCTGTTCAAAAGAATACTGTATGAATCCTCACGGAGAATTTAATTCTTTGCTGCTTTTGATAGTAATTGACATAGAGAAATATTATTTGACCTGCAAACCTTTTGCAATTCAAAGGACATTAACCCATGATACAGAGAGAAGAACCAACAACTTTACATTCACGTGCAGATAAGGAAACAAGTGGGTGTGTAAAGGTCGTGGAAGTAATTTAGTCAAGGTCTTATCTGTTGCAAATGCTGCTTTTCTTTTTTAAATTACAAAACAAAAACAAAAGAAGATAATCTGTGTTATTTTTTTTCAGGGTGGCATAAGGAAGTCCTTTAAAAAATGATGGAGAAAAGTTACTCTGAAAATGTATAGAACTGTATTAATCTCTTGGGACAGGGAATCATCTGAAGCCCATAGATTTTAATGGTAGTGTCACAGTACAACTGGCTTTGGTTTCCACATCCTTCTACTTCAGGTCACGCTGCTCAGTTCCAGTGAGCTGAAATCCAAACGGTGGCTTTTAAGACTCTGAGAAGTATGTTGAAATTACCAAACATTTCAATGTTTTAGGACTAAAACTTCCACAGCTAGAAGGATCTGGTCTAGAGCAGATGGAGATTCCAGTGGATTCATGATGAGCTCCATGGGTGCTTCTAGAAAACAAACAGCTCAGTGGAGAATTCAGGGTAAGACTAAACCTTCCCAGCTCTACATCTCCATGGTGCAGCTCGCTCAGTGGAGTGCACATCACGCTGGGAATAACATGGACCAGAGGGAGCACCGAGTGCCGTGGGGCCCCCCCATCTATTTATGTTGCTGTTCAGGGGTGAGTGAGGCTGGGAGCAAACGTTGCCTCCCGCTGACAAAGCAGGATGTTTGACGAATGGATGTTAAATCAGAGCTCTGAAGTCTTGCTCACTTAGTCACTTGTGTAAGCACTGTGGTAACTGGGCTCCAACGTTTCAGTAATGTACTGGGGGATGTCACGTTCATTAACCCACTGAGGGGCAAAATCCCATGGTTTGGGTCTTGCTGAGAGCCTGTCCCCTGGCAGTCAGTGGAGCAACACTGATTCACTTCTTGGTCACGCTCCAAAGAAAGCCACAGGCACATATTAAACCCTTTATCTGCCGTCAAGACGGGGGTTGCTGAACTCCAGTGTGAGCAACCTGCTGCCTCTTCAGAGTTTCAGTGGTTCTGAAGCTGGTTTCCCAGCAGCCTCAACGTGACTGTTGGTGGAATGGGTTGAGCCCAAGCCAGAAGCTGAGAGCCTGGGGCAAACTGGGCCGCCCCACACATGCCCTCACACTCCTGAGGTTGCTCTGGGTATGAGAACACCCAGCGGGCCGAGCCCCAGCACCGTGTCGGGGTGATGATCGTGGCGTGGCTTCCAAAAGTGAGTGGGTGGCTTGTTGTTATTTTTATCTTCGGCTAGGAGGAATAGACTGAGCATGTCAGGAGCTGCAGCTGGGCTTGGGTGGATCCCGGAGGACCGGGAGTGATGGGCTGTGGGAGCTCACGATGTTGTGTTTGCATTTAAAGAAGCAGGAGTACTAAGTAGAAACATTTACTTCATTAATACTGTTCTTTCCTTGACCTTGTATTACACACGCACACTTCAGATGCTTCTCAAAGGCATTCTCTGAGTACAGGAGTAGAGGCATCCAGACAGCAGTCTGAAAATACTTGTTCTAAATGGATATTTATTTTATTTTTTTTTTTTGCTAAATGATGCAGGAATGAAGATGATGTGAGTGGAACACTGGGATGAGATGCAGGAGATGCCTATCTCTGGTACTGTGGCCTTGAGCAAAACAATTTCCATGGACTTCCATGGTTCATTTCTTCAGTAAATTATTAGATAAATGAAATAAAATTAAGAAAATGAATTATTAACCTTCTTTTTTTGTCATAGTCTTTCTCTGAGTTCTCTGTTTAGATGGGAACCTGGAAAGGATGGGTGATGTCTGGTCACATTGTCTCCAGCTGAAGCCCTAATGTAGGATCCCACCTGCAGTGAGTACTGTGATTGGAACATTGCAGCTTTCAATTGTCAGACCCTTCACTTTTCCTTATTTTACCAGCACCAGTAACCATCCCCATCTCATCCAGGCCTGTGGGTGAAGTGATGAGATCTTCTCAAGGGAAGCTGTACTTTTCAAGGTGGATTTAGGAAGGTTTGTAATGAAAAAGATTATTTCTAACAGCAATTACCACCTGGTTGAGGAAATGACCATTTAAAAACCTGCAAGCCAGGCTCCTTAGTGTGGAGAGAAACAAAGCATGCTGCAGAGTAATAAAAACAGACTGGTGATTAAAGCTTTGTGCTGTTTCCTGGGCTTGTCTTTACCTCCACTGCTGCCAAAATACTTAACTCTGTGTAGTTCATCTCAATAGATGAACTAAAGCCACCAAATAAAGATGGGTGGGGGAAAAAAAAAAGAAAATCCACTAAGCAATCTTCCTCTGCTCCCTTTCTCCCATCCTCCAAGGCTAGCTAGTTTCTCTTTATTATGTACCACTTACTACTTCTAGAGGTGCTACCTTCATGTTTATGTTTTGCTTACAGCTCTGATTTGTTGGGCTGCATCCCAAGGCCATGTCCGAATCCTGGAAGGGTTTTAGGAAACCTTTTGTGCTGGGAGGAACCCATGGGAGCAGTTGCTACAGAAGCACAGGAGTGTCAAGAGCCAAACTTCTTTGGACTCAGCCTTTGCAGGACAAGATTCGTATGTAATAATGTATGTAAGTGTTATTTCTGCCTACAAAAGACATGTCTATTACATTCATGGACCCACACCTTACTTTTAAAGAAAAAAAAAAAAAGGGTATGGCTTAGGATATACTTTATGTGTTAGATTATATTCTGTGGCCCTGCTCTGCCAGGGAGGTTGGACTCAAAGATCTCCAACATCCCTTCCAATCTTGTGATTCTGTGACACTGGTTTAAACTGGGTAAGAGCAAGCCTGTGTAAATCAAACACTCCTGAGCACCATGGAGTAGAAATCTCTGCAGGGTTAAAAGCTTACAGCAGGAGGATACTACTTAGACTATGTTTTCTATTAGCTGACACGTTCATGTGCCTGCTCTCAAGCTACTGCAAGCCAGTGAAAATACACACACACATGCCCCAGCTTCCGTGACTGTTGGCATGGGTCCAGCTCAGTAGCTGAGCTCTCCACTCTCTGCTCTTCTCATCTGTTAATCAGATGCAGAAGAAGTGGTGAGACCCACTCCTGCCTGGCAAACAATTCCTTGGCCTCAAGCTAGCATCACTTCTTCATCCTAGGATGTTCTTCAGAGGCAGGCGGCCTGACGCTCGATGCAATGAATGCTCCAGGGTGGTAAACAGCCCCATTAAGTGATGTTTCCCATGCTAGATCACGTAGAGCTTTTATTTGCCTGGCTTCACGTGCAGCTAGCTGCCTAGGCAGGTACTCGCCACAGAGTCTTATCATTGTTGCTGTCGTTTGTGCCTACAGCTAGACTGGGCTATTTAAATTCCATAGTATGGATTCTGTACTGTCAGCAGAGAGCCTTGGTGAGTCATCAGATAAGCTAGACAGTAACTCACTGTGGGATACTTTTAATATAATTATGTTTTATCCTTCTCTAACTGTTTCTATCAGACAGTCTCAAGACACTTCCCAGACATAGTGAATTGAGCCTTCCAGTAACTAGGTTTATTGAGGACGTTATCTCGTTTTACAGCTGGAGAAGTTTTGTGGCACGTGGGAAGCCTGGACAACATTGAGAAATGCTGCTCCAACCACCAGGAGAGCAGCAATGCCTGGAGAAGTTCTTCCCCTTAGCATGGCAGACTGACTTGCCAGGACAGAGGGATGAGACTTGAAACAGGCAGTGGAGGGGGACACACCATCAGAGTTGTGCATTAGTGATCGATGTCCATTGAGGTAGTTTGATAAAGATTTAGAGAAAAACTGCTCCTGTTATAGCCACAGATTGTGCCCTTCATGTGACTTCTGTCCTCTAAGTGACGCCCATCTTTATTGACTGGGTCAAGCCCAAGGTTTGGAACCATCTGCCTCTGTAGTTCCATCTCATTCAAACACTGGATCCACATGGCATCTCACCTCACACTGCTCTTCATTTCCTGTAGTCACCAGGAAAGCACCATGATTAGATAATCGTTACAAGGTACAGAGGCAACATAGCAATTTTCCTGATTCTCTGTAACTCATGTGACTATTATTCTTCATCAGCTTGAGGCTGTGTGATTCAACGACTCACAGCTAGATTCTCAAATAGCAAGAATAGCATCCATTCCCTGGACATAAGGTCAGGGCTTTTTTTCTAGCCCATGATTTCTGAAGGAGTAAGTGACTTGGACCAATGGCTAAACTGGTCTATAAATCATCAGTGATCTGTGATACCATGATTAGGAAACTGCTGGCTTTGCAAAGGTCTGTGCTGCTGCTATAGTGGCTTGCAAGGAAAGTTTGATACCAATTATAAACAGTGGCTCAAAGGAAGAGTAAATCACACCAGAACTAAGGTCTTTGGAAGTATTCAGAGAGTGTGGCAGTTCTTTCAGTTAAGATGATACCCCCAGTGTGGCCTGTAAAAGGAGAGAGTGTAGCTGAAGGTTTGTTAGATGTTCCCAAGAACTGCAGTGCCAGCTCCTCATGATGCTGTAAGTGGCTCAAGTGCAGCTGGAGTTGAGATGAAGTGCCTGGGAACCAAAGTAATTAATCTCCTGAAACACAAAATGGGTTGATCCTCCCATGGACCAGTATGGTTGCTGTTGTTCCTGCCAGCCCTAGAAGAAATTATCCAGAGGCAGCTGCAGTCACAGCACGTTGCAGATGAGGGGAGCTCTCAGCAGGACTAGAGGAGATGGCAAGAGAAGCAAGGTGAAGGGCATGGTTTGCAAGCTCTCACCAACACCTTGTTAAGGGCTCTCATGATTGTCCCACGGAGGTGATGTTCCGGCAGCGTTACTCATTTCCCGGCCAGGGTGGTGACACAATCAGCTTGGGAAATGGCCTGTGATGTCAGAGCTCAGGTGTGAACATCTGCAGGGACGTGGTGCTTCTCCTCTCCCCATGACTTCTCCTGCTGTAATCAGCCACCTGCCCTCTGCTGGTTAAACTCTCCCCTTCCACGCAGAACCTGTGCTCAGCTCCACCCACAGCTTCTGCACAGCACCTGGATACAGTGGAACAGATGCATCACCCCACCCTGGGGTTTCTTCACACTGACCCGAGCACATCCAGGCAGGAAGGTGCTGTTGAGATGCTAATGTGTCTGACCAGGGACATTTTCTGGTACACCAGACCCAAATTCCAGCATGTGGTTCCCCAGAAGGATCTGGTGTTGGTGGTGATGAGGAACAGGGGTGGTGTCTATGGCAGGTGCTCGCAGTCTGAGAGCTCTCTACTAAGAGGGACCTTTTGAGGTTACAAACAGCACATTCTGAGTTGATCCCTTTTGCTTTCTTCACCCTGCAAGAGCCCACCAACTTGAAGACTGACTGACAGACCTGCTCCCATCTCGGTAATCTCCAAGGACAAGCATACCCCTAAACTCTCTGTCTCTCTGTCATGTTCTGCTCAGCAGTCTTACTTCTCTTATCCCCACGGCTGTAGTCACACAGTCCCTGGGTATGTGTTTGGTAAGCCTGTGACTAGAGAGAATAAAACCAGGGGATAACTCACCAGATCCTCAAGTGGGGTAAAACCCACTGGGCCACTCTGGAGTTCCCCAGTGTGCTCACAGTCACAGAGGATCTGGTATTCAGAGGAATAAGCTGAATTACATTTGAGGAGCCTGGGGGTCTCCTGGGGCAGCTCTCCTGCCTCCAGTCCATGTACACATGCATGCAGAGAGCCACACGGCCAAACACTGCCCTTGCTCTGCTTGCATCACCCTGCCATGGTCCCTGGTGACCACACAATCAAAATTACACACTCAGCCCAGCACAGAGCACTGGTGCTTTTCAAATTAATACCCAGATGCAAACTGATACCTTAATGACTCTTCCTATTAACTTCATTGCACTCTCCTTGCAGATGGAAAGTTAAATACTGACAGGTCTGGCATTGCTGAAGGGAATCCTGGGGCTTCAGTTTCTCAACCAGAAGGAAGATTTTTTTTTTCTTTCCATTTCTTGCTCTTTTTTTTTTTTTTTCTATTTTCTGTAATTGAGAATCCCACTGCAAAATACATTGTGACAGTTTTTTTGCTATATACTCTTTATTTCTGTGCATCGTTCATATTTATTGTAAAGGTACTTGAGATAGTTGAAGTGACACACAGCTGCCTTCCTCACCCAATACCTACTTCCTTCACGTTTCAAATGTAGTGCAACCACAAAGTTGAGCTGATGGGCAAATTATAGTCCTGGGAAACAGCACTGCAATGTCATAAAAATAAAATCTCGTTGCCCAGTCAGTGGAATAGATGGTGCTGCACCACTGACAAACTGAGTCCCTTCAGAAAAGCTGGATGAAGCATTTACAGAAGAGACAGGTCATCCCCGTGGTTTTTCTTGAAACTTTTTATTGAAATCCTACTTAGTCTTATTACTAGTAACAAATTGAGAGTGCAGTAGCTTCCATTTCTGGCACTGTGGTGCTCACAGGTGGTGAGCTCGAAGACCCCCAGAAATTCTTGTAGTATTTACAGCAAAAGAGAAAAGGAAAGAAAAGCTCTTTGCTGCATAAACTCAAGCACCACAGGCTCCAAGCACCTTTTGTTTAGGAAATGCCTTTGTGCATGGAGTGCTTTGATTCAGAGCTCTGGATGCCTGCTCTCCTCCCCAGAGCACTCCCCCCCAGGAAACAAAAATACAACTCACTTCCTCCTGCTTTTTTTTTGTTTATACCAAGATGTGGCTGGTCCTGAGCGAGCTCTTTAAACCTGCTCTGCTGCCTGGGTGCTGAAGCACCTTTAAACTGCTGCTGCCCTAAAGCTATTGTGCTGAATGTGACTGCCTCCAGCGAGCAGATCACAGGTGCCATAGCTGAGGAGTGTACAGCACAGATTTCACAGCCCTGAGTAGGCATCTGGGAATTGCTGCTTCCTCTGCTCCCCTGCTGTGTCCCTTACCTGCTGGTTTTCCAGCCCCCGGGTGATGGGGAAGGAATACCATGGTAGGGAAGGAGGAGCAGACTGATTTAGAGAGCTGGGTTCCCAGCTGTGTGGGATGGGAACAAGCTCTGGGAGAAGCTCCACAAGGTGCCAGTGGCCACCAGACCCCATGGAGCTCCTGTGGAGCTGTGGCCTTGGGCACAAGAGAGCTTGACAGAGCCACGAGTAAAACACATCTACCTTGCCACTCATCCCCTCCTCAGTTCTTGAGATGAAATGTTAAAAATTAGGCTAGGGTGAGCCTTTGGTTTTGTTCTCTGAAGGGTTAAACACATTTTTCATAAACTGGCAGGTGAATTCCTCAATTTCCTTATTGCATTAGACCGATTTGCTATATTTTTGTTTATGCTTCTCCCAGGGTCTAGTTATTTACTTTTCCTTGTAGAGTCTTTATCAACATTCAGGTACTCATAGAACATCTTGGTTCTTTGTTTATTTCACTCATTTGTTTGCTGTTTTTTTTTACTGCGAGGCAAGTGTTTGAATACTGCTGCATGTGGAAATGACGTTTCTTCTAGACCCTGAAAACTGGATAGAATGAAAAGATTTAATAGCTGTTAGATAAAATGGTGGGGGAGAGAGAAATAATTATCTCTTTTGCTTAATATATGGCCAACATGGGGTTAAAAACCCCTGGGATCTGATTAAGAAGCTCCTGCAGGTGCACCCATTGAGGAGGTGTTAATTGGGGAAGACTAGAATATAAATAGGAAAGCCCAGGGGTGGGGAGGGTTTTTCCTTCTTTCTTTCAGGAACTGGAGAAGAGCCAGTGCTAATCAAGGGCTAGAAGATCAACTTGAAGAAAGTGAGTTGTAATTATAAATCTGATGTCCATTAATGTCTTACCTGACAGGCTGTGTACTGCAGGAGGGAAGCAGGTGGTGAATTCTATTTTTTGGAAGCTATGTTACTAGCAAAGTCTTATGGAAGATAGCATAAGGCTGTCATGACTCTTCAAAAGAGAATTTCCTTTCTGGTACGTGTATTTGGAAGCTAAACCTAGCAAACAGGTTATTTTCTATAAGCTTCTCTTGCCAGAAGCTGAACTGATTTAAATCAAAATATAAGTTTTAAAGCTAGCAATGGATTTCTTCTGATATTCAACACAACAGCTTAAAGTTGAATTTGTGGCACAGTCCGGGAAAGCAAAAGTGAGGTTTTGGAGGAAGACATAATAGCTTTTTCTAGACAAATTCTGTTAAGCTTTCAGCTGTGAGAATAGCTGAAAGAAAATTGCCCTGAGCTTTAGTGGAGAGACCCAGAGAGATGGATCTGAGGCTGGGTGTCGTGTGCTGCCATTCTTAAAACCAAACCCTACAGGAATGGCTTAACTTTCATAAAAGCAATTAAACAAAAAAATGCCAGACTCCTTCCTCTCTCTGCAGCTACACGTGTGGCCTTTGAAGTATGTGGTGAATTTCCTGGATATGAGAAAGATATTTACAAAGCAGCAACTGCTTGCTCAGGAAGGGAAAATGAAAGCCCCCGGGGACAGCTTAATAAATGGTAGAAGCCTCCTAGTCCATACTCCTGTAAGTAGCAGAGCCATCAAATTACTTGGTTTCAGTGCCTGCCACAGAAGCCTCCCAGCAGGAAATCCTGTTGCGCAAACCTGTTTCCTTCTTGCTTCCTGAGCTGTAATTTTGGGGTTAGGTTTGGTTTGGTTTTCTTTCTTTTTCTTCTGAAACAATCAATCTCTTGAATGTTGTGAAGGGCTGAGGGAATTGAGGGATTTGCTGTGTCTTGATTGATTCTCCACCTGGCTGTTTCTCTGGGGTGGTTTTGGGAGCCCCCGAAGCCAAGCCTGTTCTCTCCAAGATGCTCTAATGCTCTTTCTGCTCCCTCTGGAAAATTAGTGAAGTATTGAGTTGTGAGTTGCTTTTCCTGTGACTCAGCAGCTGAGTCTTCTGTGAGCAAAGCATAGATGTGAAAGAGGTGCTGATAAAGGAGGAACGCACCCAGTTGTGACGGTGGAAAAGGCAGGGGGAAAATGCAGGAGTTCAAATCAGTCTAGATAAAGAAGCTGGTCAGGGGAGTGGAGCAGATTTTTTCCTCACAGCTTTTGAGGTTGTGCTGCTCTGAGAATTGCTGAGATGTGCCTGGGATGGCTGAGAGCCCTGCAAAAGAGGAGTTGCTTCTGTATGTGTGAGCATATACTTCACATATTGAAAGGGCTCTGATCTTTCCTGGTTGTACATATGCAAAAATATATATAGATGTATAAACAGATACATATGTATATTATATATATAAAAAATAAGTTGCCATCTTGCTCTAAGTAATTGCTGAGGAGATAAAAATACCCACTTGGCTGATGTATGTCCACCTTGTTCAATAGTTGTGTTTTCCAGCAGCCCAAATGGCCTCATAGTCCAGACTCCCTGACTTGGGTGGAACATGGTGTGTGCTGGTCTCACTGAACTTCTGGGTGCTTTAGAATCAAATCAAGTGTTGCCATGGTGTGAATGCACCACAGAATGTCACAGAGCTACAGAGATTGCAAGAGAAAAGCAGATGCCTCATTTAGCCTGTTAAAGGGAGAGTGGAAGATGCGTGGATCATGTGGAGAGAGGGAGAAGTAAATGCAACATTTCTCCAACAAACTCAAACTGGTGAAAAATAATACTAAAAATCTTTACAGCTGCAGAGCTACTTTTTTTTGTGAAGAGCTTCTTGCATGTCTAGGCTTTAAATCCAGTTAGGCCTTAGGAGCAGCCATGAAACAAGAAAAAATCCAAATCACTACTCAAAACCCAACCCACAAACCCCCAGACTTCAGGGGCTGCAGAAATAATGAAGCTGTATTCTTAAAATGCAGTAAAATCTCTCCTGGTTGCTCAACAATATTAAGCTCTTGCTCCCACCCTCAGCTTGCTGCTGCTCATCCTGCCTGGATATTGCTCCCTCACTCACCACCACGGGTCACATTCTGGGATACTTATGGAATAACCTGATCTCTTCCAACTCCCACAATACACTTTCCCTGCCTCTGATTTTTGTGCTTATCAAGCCAAATGAAAAATCCTCCCAAAGCAAAATGCAATTTACTTTTTTTTTTTTTTAATAAAACTTAAATGGTAGTCAATATATCACTGATAATCTTTTTTCAACCTGATTGTAATTAAAGCTATATATTACTGGAAGCATTAAAACTTTAATGCACTTTCAGGTATATTTATATAGCTTATATTTAATTGTTGTACTCACAGCAAGATCCTCAAGAGTGATTCCTCGCCTCCCTTTCCTCCCTCGCTTTCCTCCCTGTGTGAAAGGTACAGATAATTGTAAAGCCATGGAAGTTGAACAAGATTTAAACTTTATTAGCTATAATTCATGTGATTATCCTATATAATAGATTTTCCTTCAACTAAACATGCAGAAATAAATGTTTCATTAAGAATGATGAATATTGATGGGTTTTCCACCCCCTTACCTTTGCATACTTTATAATCATTTGCATACGAAGACACAGCTTTGTTTTATAACAACAAATGAACATCTAAGGAGAGGGAAAAAAAATGCAAACCACAAGCACAGCAGTAGATTGCCAGTGAGAGTATGGCAATATTTGATGATAAACACAGCTATGGAGCATTAATTTCTATCTTTTGAACAGAAAGGAGGTTTAATATCAATAGAGACAATACTGTAGACATCTGACCTTAATGTTTGGGTCTGGGAGGTTTTTGTATGGATTCCTTTGTTTGTTTCTAAACAGGAACAATTTCAGTTTTGAAGCAATATTCTTATTAATACTTGATCTGCTTTTTGTTCTTAAGTGCTTTTCAGTTCTTACCAGTTGTATTTCTCAGGATAAAACTTGAGTTTCAGCTGATACATCTTAAACACAGACTCTCAAAATGTTTT
Source organism: Ceyx melanurus (assembly GCA_024611195.1). Classification (NCBI taxonomy): domain Eukaryota; kingdom Metazoa; phylum Chordata; class Aves; order Coraciiformes; family Alcedinidae; genus Ceyx; species Ceyx melanurus. The sequence goes on from JANHGL010021236.1 coordinate 60,826, forward strand.
AAATGGAAAGCTACTTCTAAGTTTGTCAAATTAATGGTAAGAAGAATTAATGGTAGGAAGGTAATACAGGGTGGGAAGAAAAAGGTCTTGAATTCTTCTGTCATAAATTGTAGCAGCCTTGGAGATAAGTATATTTTCTTGTTGGTTTTGAATGCCTTTTGTTTATTTTCAGACTACACGTAGCCTGTGAATTGCTTGTCTGAGACCCAGACAGCTCTTATACCCAGCTGCCTTTTTCCTTTGAGCTCTGCTGCATCTCCTGTATGCATCAGGTCCGTGACTTCTCTGACTCCTTTGCCTTCATCTACTATTACACTTTCAGGATTTACCATAAAAAGCAGATATGATTTTATTTGCTTCTTTAGAACACTGCCTTAAGGAAAAAGAAATGTTGAAATGTCAATGAAATACAGCTGGTGAGTCAAGTGAGGTGCACGTTCATCCTGGTAGCAGGAAAATCCCAGTTTAACGTTAATGATAGAGCAAATTACCTTGATGGTACTATAGTAGTTTCAAACTGTCTGTGGAAATTGGTCTGGAATTGCCTCCTCCTCCCAAAATGATAGCAGATGAAAGAAGTAAAGGGTGTGTTGGGAGCATAAAATCCTAAGCAAAGATGCTGGATAGGAGCATCACTTGTGGCAGTAGAGACCTATATGTTGAGTTCAAGTGGCTAACATTTGAAATCTCCTTCAGCCTAACTGGAGGGTGTTTCTCAAGGAGGTTTTTAACTCCTGCAGATCAGACGAGGAGAAGTCAGGGAATCCTCTTCATGTTTCTCAGTTAACAGTTCAGTAATCTCAGAGTGACAACTGCTAAACTGCCTCAGTCTCTCCAATCACACTGCTCATGTCATTCTCCTGCAGGGCTGCTCTGGGCCTCAGGAATATATGGAGATGTTTCCCCACTGAACAGGACTATTGCTGATGGCTTAGCAGAGCATAAAATGATGCCAGTGCCAGTAGTCGTTCTCTTGACAAGGCGACTAATGTTTTTCCTTCTCTTATGTAGGTCATATCTGCTCAAGAGCAATAACTTTCTGCTCGACTGCCTGGCTCTGTGTCACCAGGTGCTCTTCAGGATAAGTACAAGCTGAGAAAAAGTCTTGGTGAAAGGGAGCATCATTTACCATCTGTATACGCTGAGCCCCATTGCAAATTTTACAAATTCCTTGTATATTCTTCTTAAAACAGAAAGCTTTCAAACTTTTCCTTAATATGAATGCAAATCTACCAGCTGACTTAGTGTTTAAAGATGATTTGAAAGAGAAAAGGCTTAGACCTTCCCATTCCTGCTTTGATCAAAAGCAGGACTTTGAAATTGTTGAGATGAAATTGGCAGTGCCAGCTTAGCAGAGAGAAACCCTGGATGTAGGAGATGACATCATTTAGAGGCACTGTCACAACAAGTAGCCTCACAAATAGGCTTCTGGAGTTGAAGATTAAAGATGACTAATTGGGGGCAGTTTGAATAGGAGAGGGTAGGAAGAAGAATGGATGCTTTAATTTACTACCAGAGTGGCAGTTCAGATCTGGGAAAGCTTGTCAGCGTTGGTACAGATCTTGTTATTTCCAAGGGAGTCAATATTCTGAGCTTTTTCCTTAAGGAGATGATGGTATTCACTGAAAAACGTCATGGGTCAGAGAAACAAGGAATTGAATCTGCTCAGAGGCATCCAGCTTTTTGTAACAACTTGTAGTCTCCTCCCAACTCCCCAAACCTATTGTCCTTTCAGACAGCAGAATCAGAGGTGACTCTGCTCTGGTCAGACCTTCCCTGGAGCCCTCATGAAAGGAAGGACATGGATGTGATGGAGCAGGGCCAGAGGAGGCCATGGAGATGCTCAGGGGGCTGGAACAGCTCTGCTCTCAGGACAGGCTGAGGGAGC
>JANHGL010021237.1:0-69561 GCA_024611195.1 Ceyx melanurus
GGGGACGGAGCCGCCTCGCCCCGGCTCCCGTCGATCCCGCATCGCGAAGCGGCGGGACCGCGGTGAGCGCAGCGGGGGGAAGGGGGGGGAGATGCGCTCGGAGCGATCGCGGTCCCCGGGATGGGGGGAGATGCGCTGTCCCGGTGGCGGGGAAGGGGTGGGATGCGCTGGCTCGGCTCCGCACCGGGAAGGATGCGCTGTCCCGAACCCTCGGTCCCGGGGAGGGATGCGCTGACCCGACCCCCGAGGGGGGATGCAGGGATGGGGAGCGGGACGGGACGGGACGTAGCCCCGGCGCTCGCAGCGGGGATTCGCTGGCTCGTCAGCCGGGAACATGGTGCTGCAGGGGGGGTGTGTGTTGGGGCGGGGGGAGAACGGGGACGAGAGACGCGGGGAAACAGCCCAAAGCCCCAGCTCAGCGAGGAGCGGGTCCAGGGATGAGAGTGTCAGGAATGTGCAGGCTCGGCAGGCAGGCAGGGTGGACACTAGTGCCTATTCAGGACCAGGCACAGGCGCCTATTGTTCCGGGGGCCCCGCATGAATGTTTGCAGTTTTAATTGCAAAAACATTTGCTAATTCCGCTCAGGAATGAATTTGGGCTCATTTGTTGTCTGGCTATTAATAGTGGGGGGGGATGAGGAGGGGGACAGCAGCCGGTGGGGCTTTAGCTGCCCTCCCCCTGTCTGCCCTGGAGGCAGGAGGAGAAAATGGGATGGAGCAGGGTTAGGGTGACAACCAGCAACTGATTACAGGGGGCTGTGCACACCCTCACACGAGTACAGACACACAGATAACTGCTTTGGGTCAACTTCAGACTGAAGTGTATTGAAATACTTCAGACAGTTTATTTAAGGACAAAACAATTATCCAGCGACTCCAAATAACTTGTGGAGCCTCTTGGGCCTCAAATAAAGTGAGATTTGGGTACTATTTACCAAAACACTGAGCAGGGGGGTGAGAAGAAGACTCTGATGCTCACCTGCAGTGAGGAGGTGGTTGTCAGATGCTCCAGGGCCTGTTGTTTACTTGCTTTACCCTTGTTTGTAAGCAGAGCATTTTCAGCAGGAGAAACTGGGAGTGCCTGATCCTGAGAGCATCGTGTAGCCTTCCAGGTGCTGACTCTGGATTGGGATGCTCCCTCTGAATGAGAAGAATGACAGATTTAACACAGCTTTTCCTTACACTTGAGCTGCAAGGTAGAAAGGTGTCCCATTTCCATGTGAGCAGTGCTCAAGACTCCCCTTGAACCTGGCCTAAAGGAAAACAAGACTGGAAGTCAGTTACAGACACTTCTGTGATTCTTTAGATGGACAAAAGTTGGTAAAACCAGCTAAACACCACTGGTTTCACACCTCTGCCCAGTGGGTGAGTAAACCAAGTGGTAACAGGGTATGCTGTCCTTTTAAATACAAAGTGTGCTGGCCAGACCCAAGTGCTACACCCTGTACTGACCTTCAGCTCTTTTCAGCTTGGGGTCATCAGCCCAGAAGAGTGGGCAGAAGTGAGGTTGGGGATAAAAAAGCTTGTTCCACTACACTTTATGTACTGGGAGGCATCCCACTAAGTTAGGGACATGCTGCCAGCAGTACATCAAATGGGACGTGGACTGAAGTCTGCAGGGTTGGTGCTGGATTGTGAGGTAGGAGGGAGACCATAAGGATGTGTCTGGAAGACAAAAACAGGCACAAAAGGGAGCTGATAAAGCTAATGAGTTGCTGAGATCCCCAGCTACAAGGCTCTAGACTGTGTGTGCACTACACTCTGAGGTGCTGCTTACACTCTAAGATCTTACCTTGAGATCTCTGGTACAGGCTTCCCCGTGGAGAGACACTTGGATATTGAGGATTTCACAGGCAGAGCTGTGGAGACCTTCCCAAAACTCTCAAGTATTTCCTGTTGAAAATAAAACATGTTGATACCTTAGGAGTCCTTGATGGGGAGATACAGCAAGTCCCTGGCACATTTCAGCTTTAAAGCTCAATATATTCAAATCTCCCTTCGATTTAATTCTGAGGGTTTTGGTAACATGTTGGATTTTGCAAAAGGCTTTGCAAAATCTATAGTGTACAAGTTCTCATTTATCTTTTTTTTTTTTTTTTATGAATATGTGAAGTCCATCTGTCCCAGCCACCAACAACTGTTCCGAGTCAGCTGTCAGTGCCAAAAATCACTCAGTGGAAATGTTGTTAGCTCTGCTGCAGTTATGATAAGTTGCTTGTTGGTATTTTCTGACGGGAAGTATTTGCAGGATGGCTTTCTTTTCAGCAGGCAGTATAAAATGGTGACAAACAGCTTTGAGAGCCATGCCAAAAATGAGACTCTTAATAACGTCTTCAAAAAAATTCTTAGGAAGGGCTTGGTGTTCCTATTTGGGTGAGGAGTATCTGGCATCACCACCAAAGAGTAGTTGGATGCACATCTACTTTACAGCTGTTGACAAAGAACGTGACACCAGCACATTCCCCCCTTGCTCAGAATACTTCTGAGAATTATTGGGTTACTGAAGCACGAGGCTGTTCAAAGAGGAAAATGTGTTTTTCTTTAGTGAGGAGAAAGAGCTGTGGACGGAGAAGCTGCTCTGATTGTGAACTTAGGTTCTTGAACTGCCCTGTTTGTTTTCCTTCTGCAAGTTGAATCCCGGGTCTCTTGGCCTGCTGCAGTTGTTTTTCAATTAGCTGTCCAGTTTGCACCCTTTGAGTTGCCAGAAACCACCTGAACAAGTAAATATAATGGAATGAACTCCTGCATTTAGCTTCACCAGTAAGGACAAAAGGTGCTCTGCTGTGGGTGGGCCTGGTTTGAGCCTCCTTTAGCCATCTCCATGGGGTAAAACACTGCTCAGCCCTGACTCCTGCTCTCCTTGCAGCTTATTTGGATTGTTAAATTTCACAAATTGTGCTCGCTGCCTGATCACCCTTTGGGATGAGTGTTTGTGTGTGTGTGGAAGCAGAACTGGCCTCCCAGTGGGATATTTAGAGCTAATGCTTCACAGTCAATTGCCTCAAGCCCTGATGATCCAGAGAAGGTTCGTGAACTCCTTACAGGGGAAGCCTGAAGGGGTGAGAGGGAGTTAGTAAGGGAAAGATTTCCACAGACCAAAGGGATCCTGAATCCTTCCCTGCAAAACAACAGCTCAACGTGCCCCTCCATGAGGTGCAACAACTGCTCTGTGCATAAAAGCTGGTGGCCTGCTTTGAAACTGCTGTTTATGTAGAGAGAGATGAATTAAAGATAAAACAAAAATAATTAGGATAATTACATTCTCAATCTGGCTTCTCTATCAGCTGGAATATGAACTGCTCCAGCTTTTCCCATCGATAAGGGCTGTTTGCCTTCCCTCTGATCCCCAGGGGAGTGTCATGTTTTAGGAGACACAGGATCAAAACCAAACTCCACCACTAAACAACAGTTCCACGTAGTGGAGGAGTTAGGGTGTGTGCCATGCAACAAACCCCAGTCCTTTGCTGAGTCAGGACTTAGCCTAAGAACCAATTAATGGCTTTAATTGCACTAATGAATGTCTGGACAGTTTAATTTTCACCCAAAGGGCCTGGATTGCTGTTTGGGTGCAGTTCTGTCCGTAGCTGTGCTTGGGGCAGAGGAAATAACCTGCTGTTGCAGTTCTCAACTCCCATTTTGGAGTTTTCAGCTTCAGAAAAATAAATAATGACATAAAACCAGCTTGGTTTTGGCCAGAAAGCTCAGGTCTGGGTTTGCTGATGACCCTCCAGAGTGCTAACTCCCTCAGTACTACCTTTAATGCTTAAGTTTTGGAGAGATTTAATTATTTTCCTAGAGGCTTACCAGCAAAAAGCATGCCCAGGGGGAACAGGAGAGCAAGGCACTCTGTGGACATCACCAGAGCATTGGTCTCAACTCCTCACAAACTTCTGCATCCCATTTTCAAGTGGAGGTTGACCAGGCTTCTCCTGGGGACAGATCTTGAGGGAGGTGTACATTAAAGATGTCTGCTGCACAGCACTGTCCAGCTGAGGTCCTGTTATCCTCAGGAGTCTCTGACTTTGATTGCCTTGCTGCACTTGATCCTGTAAGAAAGCTTTGTGTGACCCCTGTGCAGAAGCTCAGCTGTCTGACACACAGCTTGGGAGTGCAAAACCAAGACAGCTGCAGCACTGAGCTGGTGCCCAGATCTTGTTAGAGCAGCATCCTAAGCCAGACCTTCAAATTTATCAAAAAAACCACTAATATACAAGAAGTGAGCTCTAGAGAGGGAGTTCCTCTGCTGTTCTTAAGGGTCTTGTCAAAGCTCCTTCTCTGCTGCACTGGACATTGAAGGAAAATGCTTTTGGTGCATGTTCCAAACCAGAAGACTGGCAAAGAGCAGCAGACCCAGAACTTAAACTTATACATGGGTGTTGGCAAAGAAATAAAAATAATCTCTGTTATTTCCTCTATCCCTGAGAGCACTGTGGGGTGGGATTCCCATGAACACTGCTGACAGCTGTCAAATGGGAGTCCAATCAACACTGGGCTGCCATGAACTAATTAAAAAGAGAACCAGCCACATACATGCTGCAACCTGACAGACCACAGGTACCTGAGATAAGCCTGAAAAAGCCATGGGAGTTGTTCTGTCACGCAAGAATCCACTGTGGCATAAATAATAATGTATTGGGTCATGTAATGCCCCTCATGGGATGGAGCACAGGGCTTAACACAGAGTCAGTTGCAAGGGGAATTGAAGGATTCAGTGCAGCAATAGATGAAGTAGATGAAATTAAATTGTGTTCAGATAATGCTCAAGGTTTTCTTTATTTTTTTTTCAAGTCATAAATCCCAGGGATTTCAGAGTTAAAGCCAGAACACACTCTAACCTACTTCCATTGAGGTACCTGATTATTACACCACAAATGTAAGATCAGCGGGTTTTTAAGAGTCCTCATAATTCATCTGGGCACATCTGGCTCATCTGAATGTCTTCAGCTTTCCTACTGCAACGTGCCAGCAACTTACTATGTCTTTGGCATGAGGCTGAAAGGTAGCACTTGACCAAGTTCAGCAATATTTCAAGATTTTTAATTGCACTGTTAAAAATTAGTTTATGGCCTTGATAAGGTTTTCTGCTGAGCTGAAGAAATCCACTCAAATCTAGAGGGGTTATTCCCATGACTAGGCTGTGTTTCTAACACCTAAGGCTTCCTCCAAAAATCATCACCTTAATAAACTCTGCAGCACTTTCTTCTAGAAGGTGCCAGCATTTTACAGGAGCACATCATGTTAGATTCTGGTTTGGAGGGTGGAAGTAGTATGGTTCTAAAAATTCAGGTGCACTAAAAGTGTCCAACTGCTCAATCCCCTGCCAGTGACACCCATTTTTGACAGTCCTGTCCAGTATTTCTTAAGACAACCATGAAGCCCTTCAGTGGCTGCTGAAGGAGCCCAGAATCTGAAGCAAGTCAGATTTGTTCCATCCTCAGCAGTAAGGACTAAGACAATGGGAAAGTTTCACAGCAGAGCTGTTTTGAGAAGCCACTCTTACCTTTTCAGACAGCCAGCAGTGTTCTGCACAGCAGTCCAGCTTTTCATTCCCAGCAGAAAGGTTCCTGCCACTTCCCACCTCTGTGGGGTGGCTCTGGGCTTGCTTGGAGTGGTTGAGCAGCTGAGGGCTTAATGATTTTGTCTGCAGGTCAATGTGCAAGGCTCTGCTTGAGCTTTTAGGCCTGGGTCAGCCATGGAGAGAAGTCTTTTTCTTTTGCTAGGATGCTATCCTTGGAACACAAAGACCTCGAGGGACATGATTGCTTCTGCCTGATGACAGCAGCGTGCACAGCTTCTGTTCAGGGAGCCTCTCTGTCTTTGCTAGGTGCTGTAGGGGGAGAAAAAAAAAAAATAAAGTAAATACTTACTGCACCAATTTGTGTCCTCCCTCGCTGTAATCTACCCAAAAAGACGAATTGCTCGTGCTGTTGTGCTGCCATAAAGATGAGGAGCATTCCTCAGGGTATTGAACGATAATGGCCGTGCCAGCAGCCCTTGAATCCCAGCGGTGGAGAGAACCGGTGCCCGGGTACCCCCCGAGGGTCCATTAAGGAGATTGCTGCCTGCTAATGGACTTCCTCCCGAGGCACTCTGGCTGCTAACACTCTCTTGAATGATTTCCTGAAGCTTCCACAGTTAACGGCAGGGAAGGTGTTGGAAAGTCCTGCAGTTCTGTAAAACAGCTTTTACCCTCTCAAAGGATCTTATCAATGGCTATTTTTAATACCCACTTAAATCCTTGCTTTAATCTTTTTTTTTTGCTTTCTGCATTGATCTCTGCAAAAAGCCCGAAGATAAATGTTTCTTTATACCCACTATGTTGTTTGGAGTTATTTTTAGAGCCTGGAAAACATCCTTTCTGTAAGTAGCAAGGTCCTGTGCATCAATAACACACCTTAGAAAGGGGAGTCCCAGCTCTGCCAACAGCACCTTGCACCTCTGGACCAAGCCCTGACCTCCCCAGCCAGTGGGAGCCCCCTGTCCTGGGAAGGGTGGGTTGTTCTTGAGGTGTTTAGGTACCAACAACCAAGGTGGAAGGAGTAATGCAGAACCCCTGTAGCGTGAATGAGCCACGTTGTGCTGCCAGGACTGGGTAGACACAATGAAACCACCAGGGATCTCCTTGATCTAGGAGCTGCCAGAGCAGAGGAGGTGCTGGTTTGTTTCCCCCTTTGGTGTTAGCTACTCTGCTGAGATTGCACATGGGGTACACCCCTGGGCTGGTCTGATTGCTCAGGGAGGGAGGAGGCCACAGCTTATCTCATTTCTGGGGCACAAACAGCTCTTAGCTGGCTACAGCTTGGTCAGTGTTGATGGAGTTGCCTTTGAACTGGCAATGAGATGAAAGGCAGAGTGTCTTGTCATCACCTCCTGACTCTGGTGGGTTCTCCTTCAAGCAGAGCTGGCTATTTGAGCTGGTGAGCATCCTTATGTGGCTGGTGTTTTCCTTTCAGTTTGGCCAGTTTTCAACATCCCATAAATCACAGGGCAGTGCAGAGCTCCTCCTGTCAAAGCTGCCCTGTGCGTGCTGGAGGGGAGGTTAAACCAGGTACCAACCTCTCTCTTCTTCCATCCAGAATCCTCTGGTGGGCCTGGCCAACACACAGCTGTCCTCACCCCTCCACAGGGCAAAGATAAGCCCTTTGAAGTCTGACTTTGGGCTGGCAGCAGCTTCTGAGGCACTCCAGTGCCCCCCTCTCCCAGTTGCCAACCATGCCTTGAGTTCTCCAAGTGAACAGCTGATCAGGGCTGAGAAATCTCCAGTGCTGGATAGCTGGGGTTCTGCCAGGAGACAGAGAGGGCTCCAGATTCCAGTTCATCTCTCTGCTCTGTGGGCACAGGAGGGCTCAGGGGTCTTCACCCCCAAGGCTGTGTGAGTTGTGCTCATCACCCACCCTCAGCCCATCAACAATGGGCATTGTTCTTCTCACCAGAGAGGCTCCTGCTGTTCTGCTGCAGGCTCCTCCATCCTCCTCTTTCTGCAAATATTTGGAACAGATCCTGTTTGGCTGTTTTGACAGTTTGACTCAGCTATTAAAAGATAAAGGCAAGCTGTGCTCAGGTTGATCATGATAGCTCTGCAAGGAGGGGAGTTGAGGGTCAAATTCCAAGATGGGGCAGCAGGCTCCATGGGAGAGGTTGAGGATGTACAGTGACCTGGCCTTGGCTGTTGGAGCTGGATTGCCTGCAGCAGTCCTGCCTGCAGCACAGGGATCCCTAACCTTGTTGGCTCGTGAGGAGAGCATGTTTTTGGAGCTTCTTGTGGTCTAGTGACAAACATATAACTCTGGCTGCTTAAATATTTCCTGAGAGCTTTACAATTCCTGGCTCATCCTCGCTCACTTCTGAGGCACACATGCCATACATCTCATGTCTGTCACTCAGCTTCACATTCTGGACACGAGGCAAAGTCTTTCCTCTTTTCCTCCCTCCCTAGTTGCCTTTTGGTATCCATCCCTCATTGAGAAGCAGCAGCTCCTTCAAAGAAATGTGAGGGAACCCATTTGCAGAATTTACAGCTGCTTCCCCAGGCTGGAGTGTCCTCCTCTTTAACAGCAAGCTGTTAAGCATGTTCTTAAGTGGGAAGATAAGTGGTGTTATGATCCTTTCATCTTCTGGCTCAGTGCAGGCTGGAGATAACTGATAAGGGGATGACAGCACAGAAGATGCATAGGCACCTTTGGATTTAATTCCTGCTTTGCAAGGCAGTCTTGAAAGCACATCTCTGGTGGGAACACAGGCTGGTAAAATAAAGCTGGTCCTTCCTTGCTCAGCATATGTCTTTTCCTCATGTCTCTGAGGCAGATCCTCTGTCTGTGCCAGCAGAGCCAGTGCAGAGTGAGCTTGGTTCTACATTTCAGAGCCCTCCTTCTGGTGCTGACACTCGAGGGACTTGGCTTGAGTTAGCTCCTAGACACTGTTTCGGCTGGTGATTTCCTTTCCACATTTCTTTTTTTTTTTTTACAGCAGTCCTTTGCAGATTTGAGCTGTGCTTTAAACAGGAATGCATTTGCAGTATGGGAGGAGCAGTCTCACACACGAGGGGCAGAGATGCATTCCTCTGTAAGAGAGCACACACTGGCGACAGCCTCGTGGGGGTGGGAGTCTTCAGACCACTCTTAAACAGAGTCTGCATTCAGTTCCAGAATTCCTGCTTTAGCCCCTGGTCTCCTGGCTGAAACAGGTGGCAAGCACATGCCTCTAAGGGTCTTTACTGGGGGGTGGTCTTCAAGGTCAGCTGTATCCAGCCTGCATTCCATCTGAGTCCTGCTACCTTCAGGCTTAGCTTGCTGTGGGCCATCCAGCCCAGAGGTTGCTAACCATGGTGCACGTGCTGCCTGGGGAGAACAAACCACTTGAAGGTGTCTGTGGCCCAGCCTACTGCATTTTCCTGTGAGGAAAGGGGGAAAAGCAGGTGAGGCAGAGCATGCCAGAGGCTCAGCACCACCTCCAAGGCACACACACACACCAGAGAGCTGTAGCTCATGGAGAGGAGACGCCACCTGCTCCTCTCCAGTGGCACCACGACCACATCCAGGTGCTGGTGTTGAGCTGGGCTCCAGAGGAGCCCCAGTTAGTGCCAGGCTGTTTCCAAGTGCCTACCCCTGTCTCTGCTGGTGTGCTAAACAGATTTCTGCTCCCAGCACTCGGCAGGCTCTACGTGGTGGCAAGTCTTTTACAGCTGAGGCGACAAAGCTCCCCATAGCAAACGTCTGTTTATCTGCCTGGCAAACCTCCCCTCAGCTCTAGCTGGGGAGCTGCTGCCTAGCTGAGCTGTGCTGGCTTTGCCACCCTACAGCTCTTGCATCACAGCCCAAAGTGAGAACGGAGGCTGGAGCCTCCCTCTCAGATCAGCCCCCCGGTGCCTCCGCACCTCGCTGTTACTCAGCACTTTTCACTGGCAGGGAATTAAGTCGGATTTCTAGGTCATTGTGGGGCTGTCAGGAGGAATCGTCTCCTGTAGACCTCATTATCAAGGCTCTTTCTACAATGCCAGACTTCAGAACAATTGCTGCCTGGTTCCCTAAACACTGACTAATGAGACAGAGCTGTTAGCAGCAGTTTGCTAAATAAAAGCTGTTTCTGCCCGAGACAGAATACAGCCAGACTGGATTTCCTTCCTCATCTCTCACACAGAAGGTATTTCAAAGGACCCTTATTAAAATAATGAGCTAGATGTTGCTCTTGTAGTGGCTGCACAGGGTCAGTGCTTGATGCTGATGCCAGGTGCTTCCCCAAAGTAGTGGCTTCAAGTAACTTGTGCTGAAGTGACCTAAAAATCCCTCCAGCTCCCTTGGTTTCAAGGTGTCTTGAGCATTTTCTTGAGCTTCTGTGACTTTGTCCTGCTGATTCACAGTGGACAAGCTGCTTGTAGCTCTCGGTGACCTCCATTTCCTCAGGGAGGATAGTCTTTTATCTCTGGGTTGTAGTGGAGCTTGCACATAGCTTTGGAAAGGTAAGAGATCCAGCATCTGAGCAGGTGGGACAAGCTGCTTTTGAAAGGAGCTGGAGGTTTGCAGATGGCAGAGAGGAGGCAGGTGAGAGTTGTGCATGTACCTGGATGCCAAGCAGAAAGAACATAGCCCCCACTTGAGTAGTCTGAGGCCAGGTAGCTTCTGGCTTGAGATTTTTCTTCCTATCTGTTGTCAGAAGGGCCTGGATTAAAGATGGACTCTGAGGCCAGGTGGGCTGGGATCTGCCTGCCTCTGGCTGGAGTGAGCACAGGACATCTGGCCATTATTGCTTGGTCAGTTTGCAGGTTTGTTTGAAGTGGTGCTGTGATGTGGCAATAAGAGTCTGTGGAAGGTAAATGATGTCTAGACAGGTTTTCTCATTGTTGTTGTCTCTGAAGCAGCAGAAGTGATGCCAAACAGGCTGAATGGCTCCAGGGTACAAGAAGCAGAGCTATTTCTGGAAAGATGGAACAATGGTTCTTCAGGAGAATCCCAGCCAGCTCTCTCTGAACCCTCGTTGAACATCTGGCAGCTGAACTGCTCCTCTCTGTGCCCTGTGCACCTCCTGGATCATTCATTGCTGTTAGGAATAAGCACAGGGAAGTCCAAGGTCAGTGTGTTTCCAGGTGAGCTGGCATGGCAGAGAGGTGCAGGAGAGGTCCATGAACCAGTGCTCTGGATGGCCAGGTGGGGAATCCAGGATGTCAGTAAATTCTGGCAGCATTCAGAAAGGGATCACGTTGGCTCCAGCAGAAGACTTCCTCCATTTGACTAGCAGGATGCTGCCAGGACTTGCCCAGCAGAGCTGGCCTGTGTGCCCAGTAACAACTGTAGCCAGGGGTTCAGCTACACTGGGAGGGAGAGAAAAGGCAGGCTGTGATCTAGAGAGACTTGTCGCTGGCTGACAAGCTGTGCTCTCAGTGCTGTCTTGGCTCTGATGTGCCATCTCCCCCAGGCTGTTTGGGGGGGGAAGTGGAGACTGCATTCAAAATGCCTATTGTCTGTCCTTCAGCTGGGAGCAGAGCCAGCAGAGAGAGAGGCTCTGGCAGCATCTGATCCAGGGGGCAGATGTGAGGGGAAAGGTACTCAGCCGTAAAACGCTGTCGCTGGGATTTTCAGAGGAGCCTCAAAGGTTAAGTGCCCATGTGTTGGAATCTGTACGTGAAGGTCAGTGGAGAAATCCTGGGCTCCTGGGATTCCTGCTGGGCTCGGGGAAGCTTTTTGAGGTAGCTCTTTGCCACTGGGACAGGCCCTCGTGCAGCATCTGTGGGTTGTCCAGGTGCCTGCTGCTCTGGGTCCCGTTTGCTCAGGCAGAGCTGGAGAGAGGGCGAAACCATGCGGAGCCAGATCTGCTCTCTGGGGGGACCTTCAGAGGTGCACAGTTGAGCCTGGATCCCCTCTCTCCTAGCCAGCTGCCAGCTTCTGGGAGCATGAGCTGGAAGCAGAGTGTTTCCTGACCCTGCAGGTCTCTCCCCTCACCCCTGCCAAAGAAGGGCTCAGCCACAGGTTTCAAGCAGAGCTGGAAACTTGGCGCCGAGGCGAGGAGCAGAAAAGAGCCCAGCTTGCTCTTCTGTGTCTGGGTTGGCTTCTGTACTGCTGTGGGGAGTACAAATATGTTCCCAATCTGTTTGCTTCACTGACGTGACTCCAAGACACACAGGCAACAGATACACTGACCAAGAAGGGGCCATTGTTAGAGGGACCTTCTTGACTGTGGCTCTGCTGTAAGCAGCTGGCTGCTGCTGCTGCTCTCCAGTGCTGGATGCAGCCTTCCCCCTTACTGCTCCCTTCACAGGCTCCAGGCACTTCACCCTCTCAGGTCCTGCAGCTGGAACTGCACGGTGACACAGACCAGCCAGGGGTTCATCCCTGTTTTACCCTATTTGTCCATCCACAAGCCCTGATCTGGCCTTTAGATGTACATGCCCACCCCTGGCTGAGCAGCCAGCAGCCAGGGGAGGGGAGTGATGGACTGATGGATAGGTTAGTGCTTTGGCTAAGGAGGAATAAGGGCCCCAAGAAAACCAGAGAAGAGGAAGGGAGTTACCTCATTTGTTTCCAGTAGCCAAGGCATGGTTGTCCTCTCAGAGGTATTTCCTCAAGCTTTATCCAGTCCGATTTTAGTTGCAACTTTTATGAACAATAAAGGCTTCCATGGTTTCCCTTGGAGGAACTGGAATGAATCCAAATAGATTTCAGTGCTGAGAAGCAGACCTTGTTATTAATGTCAGCCTAATCATTTCTTTCTGTCTCCTTCCCACGTTTTTGCCATTCACACTCCTAAAAAGCCTACAATAAGTTCCCAAGTCCAGTCCACCCTCTTTCTTTAGATGCTTCTTTCAGCCTCCCCTGGCTTTTAGGGTCCATGAGAGCATTTAATATGCTTGCACCAGGCTGGTGGGGGGATTGTCCCCCATGTCTCAGGAGATATCTGTCAGTGTTACCCCAAGGCCAGGAGGACAATGAATCAGAGCTAAGCTGAGCTGGGGACCAGTACATGCTGCTGGGCCTTGTGTCTCTCTGGGAAAAGGGCCTCTGACCAGGACTCAACTGGGAGCATTCAGCTGAGAAAATTCTCTGCTAAAAATAGCAGCAGGAGATGTTTAAGGAGAAAAACAAGTCATGGGCTGGAAGAAGTTAGTTCCCAGATACGCTGCTAATTCAACTCCCCCAGGAAAAGTAATCTCTTAACCCCTCCATGCTCAGGCTTATTTCTGCTCTATCTATCTAATAATCCTTCCTTGGTCAGGAACCCAGGTTGGGACAAGCCAGAATGACTTTCATCCCCATTGTGCTCTGACATGGCATTACTTTCCTCCCTCTTCCCCTGCTCATTACAACCAGCATCTTCCTAATAGTGCTCTGTGGGAAGTTTTTCATCTTCATCTGCCTGTGAGTTCATTTGGGCTCCCTTTAATTCCCAATGTACTTCTCTAAGAAAAGAATGTGTATTGAACCCTGCAGCCTGCAGGTTTGCAGCCTGTTTGCATCAGCTCAGGCTGATGTTAACAAGGTGAGGCTTTTCAGATCTGCTGGGGTGATTCAGGGCTGCCCCTAGAACAACACTGGGTCGGGCACGTGGCTGGAGCAGCTCTCTACTGAATGACTCTTTCCCTTGCAGATCTGCATGCTTTGTGCTGACAGATTCCCTGCCAAGCTTCAAAGCTGCCTCAGAGGAGACAGCCCCACCTCTGCAGAGTGCAGTGAGGGTAGCTCTGCAGGCTCTTGGTGGCACGCTCACAGGCAGCCAGTCTCCTGCATCGTTCACTGGGACATGCTTTGTGCATCACATGAACCAGACAATTGTGCTTGACACCCTGGGCTAGAATTACAAGCACAAAGAAAGGATGAAAATGATACTGTTAAATTGGAAAAAATGTTCTTAAGAAGAGAGCTTTTCAGTCTTGTCATAAATGATTTCTCTGTGTGCCTGCTCACGCCCTCTCCTGTTCCCTTCTCCAGCCTACTCTCAGCTCCTGGCTCTGATGACTACTGCTTGCTTCCCAACTCCCTGTTTTCCACAGGAAGGGGACACGGTTGGTCTGTGATAAGCAGAACTTCAGATCTGTTTTGTTGGTCAAGCTATAGACTGGAGGAGAACAGAGGATCAAGAGATTAGAGTCACAGACAGAGGAATAGAGGATTATAAGCTAAACCCCAGTGAGTCTCTGTATTGATGGTTGGGACACAGCCAGACACTAAAGAGTATTGCAAAGCCCAGTGCTGATAGCATATCCTCTTAGTTCCTGTCTTTGCATTTCAGGCAGCTTTTGATATATGTGTCCTCATCAAAAACCAGGGTCAGGCAGGTACCAAGCATCCTTGCTCCTGTGGAAGTCAAATACCTGCTGAGATCAAGTCTGTGCGTTGGCTGGCGCTCAGCCTGGAAAACGTCACCTTGGCTTATGAGATTCTCAGCAATCCTTGAGTCAAATTCCCACACATGACAAAAATAAAGGAACTTGCCCCCTTTCCTGTGACAGCTCTTTCTGTCTCCCTGATCCTGGCCAGAGATCTCTGCCACATCTCACTGACTTATCTCTGCCCTGGGGACTTTCCTTAGCATCTGTCTGCTGCCGTGAGAGCCCTGCTGGGAGGAAGGGAGAGGGCAGGAGGAAGACCATTGCCCCCAGCTCTTAGCACAGTTATCTGCTGGTTCCCTCCCACTTTGCACTAATTTGGTATCAGCATCTGCCACTTTTTGGGGAGGAAAGGGACTTGCTGAAGTGAGAAGTAACGTAGGATGTGCCTGTATGACAGTTCTTGGGGCTGGCTGGGGAAACAATGGAAGCCAAGTGGGAATAGGCAGGAAGGGATGGCTTCAGATCTGCCCTATGCAAGTATTCCCACTTCAGCACTCACCATTTCTGTTCCCAACCTTGGCTTTTGCTGTTCTAAGGCACTCTTATCCAGCCAACTGACCACTGATGGCAGAGACAGGGTGCTCCTGCCATTCCTCAGTTTTTTCCTCCAGTGAGCTGGCACTGTACATCCCTCCTGGTGTGCAGAATTGGAAGGGACTAAGGCTTCTGTACAGTACTTCAAGAGATGAAAATGATCGTGGGGAAACACTGCCTGTGAGAAGCTCAGCCAGGAGCCCAGCCAGTTGTATTCCTTGGGTTTTCATCCTTGGGTGAGGATGAGCTGACCTTTCCAGATCCCCTCCTGTCCCCATTTTCTGTAATGTACTGGTTTGCACAGGCCATGTTGGCCACAAGCCAGAGCAGTTTGAAGACCTAATTATCCTGTCCACTTGTTAATGGAAAGGACAACAACAGGGCTCAGAACAATGTGACTGTTTTGATACCTTCCCAGCCAAACAATCTGTAGTTGTTTCCTTGTTGCCTTATTTCTCTTCTGGCTTTTGCCAAAGTCTTGGAGCAGCTGTAATGAGAAGGTGTCCTGCCTAATGGCCTTCCCTCTGAGCCAGGCAGCAAGGCCACCTGCCCCTGTTTTTTTCCTCCTGGAGAGTCAGCATAACATTGAAAGCCCAAAGCATCTGTGTGAGGGGTTTGACATCAGGAGACAGTAGCAAGGCAATAAGAAATCATCTGGGCAGGACTTAATCCCCTGGTCAGTGGTATCCAGTGCAGTTACAGAACCTTTATACCCTATTCTCTGTTGCTTACCCAAGGAAAATGAGACTTTCAGCTCAGCCTCTATGTTTCTTTCTGGGGAAGGGAGAAGCAATTAAGGAATGCAAGGGCTGCTACTAACAGCCTCTTCTATGCAGTTTTCCTTTTCATGTTTCCTTTCTGTTCCCTTCCCCTTACCCTTCCTCCCAGATTCTGAAGGGCAAATTCTAACTCTTGCTGTCTTTTGTTTGAGCTGAAGATGGCCTGAAATACATTAGAGAAAGAGATTGAATCTGACACACTGGAGATTCTCTAGCCCTTCCTGCTTCCATCTTCATCTCTTTTAAGTATTAGGTATTAGTCATCCACCCAAGTATTGCTTCCTCCCTGACACGTACATTCAGTCCCTTCCAGGAGAAGAGCCAGAAACCAGAGTATGAGCTTGGGAAAACAGGAGAGCTAGGAAAAGATCATGCACAGATTAAGAGATTGGGTGAGGCATACACAGCCACATCTGCAAAGTGTTAACTGCCCATCTTCCCCTCAGTTCCAACAACATTTAGATACCTTTGTGGAGCTGGCTCTGGGTCCCTTGAGCTGTGCCTGTTCTGAAGGGTGAAAAACTGGCCAAATAAAATGGGCTAAGTGGGCCATTCGACCAAGGAGCTTTCTCCCCAGGTTGCCAGCCATGGGCTCAGCTCTGGCTCTCTCCTAAGCCACCTGTGCTCCCTTAGGGAGAGCAGAGGATGAAAACCTGCTAGTGCACTAGGTCCAAGCTCAACATGTCTAGCCAGCAGCTCAGACCTTGAGTGGGCTTGAACTCTTCCTGTTCAGACAGCTCATGATGCCTCCTGCAGCATGGGCATAAGGATTTGCCAAGTGGGTGGCATGAAGATCTGATCTTGAGAATAGGCTGCCTCAGTTGTGTGAGGGTGCAGGGCATCACTATCTCATCTCTAAACACACTGCAGTGCCACGAGCAAAATGGCAACCAAAGGTTGTGAAATTCTTACCTCCAGAAGCCCTTGTCAGATGGATATTGGAGGCAGTGTGTCTGCAGCTGCTTCCCAACATGACAAATCCAAGCTTGGGGAAATGATCAGAAAGCTGTGTGGTCTTCAGGCAACACCCACGCCTCCCTTCCTGCATGGGAGAGAGGAGAAAGGTTTGTCTGCAGAAAGAGGCTGCTCTGCACAGAGGCTTTTGTCTTAAGAGGGCTCCATATCTCTTTGATAGCAACCTGTTTCACTACTGAGTGTGGGTGCCTAGGCTGTGTGCACACCAGTGGTTTTGCTGGCTGATTAGGAGGTAGAACAGTAAATCCTCCTGTCCAAAAAGTGAGGAAAAGAAGAAGGAAAAAAAGACTGTGTGCATGTTCTGGATGCTAATGGGCCTTCTCTGCAGCAAATTCAGTCAGGTCTTTAAGGTGCCAGTTGAAATCACAAAATCTACATAGGTTAAGATTTTGTTCCAGAACTGTATGTACTCCAGTGCCTTCTCTACTGGTGAGCAGGAAGAGAGTGAATTAAGAGCAAACCCAACATTCTTACATCTTCAGATGACTCCATGGCCTTCCACACAACTCTGTCCTGTGGGGTCCTGGTCCTGCTGAGTGCAGCAGAGACTCCCTTCTTAGCAGCATCTGTGAAGAACCCAGTGCCACCAGCTAGCAGGAGTGCCACTAGCCTCAGAGAGGAAAGAAGCAAAAGCCAGAAGCATGTGGAATGCCAAAGGCTGCTCTGTAATGTTTCATTTGCCTTCCCTAGGTTAATTATGCTTCATGTTCCCTGCCCAGGCGGGCACATCTCCTCTGTTTGTAGGTGTCTATCACAGGGCTGGCATCCTTCTAACTCAGTGGTACAAGCCATGCATCTAAAATAAGTCATGCTGTTTTATGAGAGCTGGTAAAAATAAAGCCTTACTAGCACAAGCAGCTATAACAGCCCAGAGGATTTACGACTGAGTGGGTTTTTTCCAGGGTGGGCTGGCCACAGTCTGGTGATGGCCTTTTTATAACTGTTATCAGCTCCCACACAGACCAGGTCCATCTGTTACTTAATTTGCACGGAGACACTCCTAGGCTTTTGTTCTCTAATCTCTCACTGCACATCTATATTGTTCCCTAGGAGGGCAGCCCACCCACGAGTCAGGCTTGGCTTCCAGCTCTTGGGGAGGCACCCTGGAAAACTGGAAGAAAAGGCACGCAGCTTGTTCTGGTCACTGGACCAGCATGGCCCACCTGCCTGCTCCCTTCTGGCAGCTCAAAGGGGCTTTTGACCTGCAGCTTGGATGAGAGGAAACATCCAGCCAGTGTCTTGGACTGGAGACAAGGGCTGGAAGTTAAGACTACGGAGCTTCTATGCACCCAAAATAAATCCAGTCTTTATGTATCACAAGTACAATAAAGTCCCTTCATCTAGTCCCAAAACCCCAGTCAAAAAAGCCCCCAAAACTTCCCAGAGCAGGCTAGACATGTTTTGGAATCTCATTCCTATCCCATGCTAGGCTGCCTGTCGTATACCACCTTGTCTATGCTGGCACCAGTTGCATTGTGGAACTGAAATGAGACACACTGGGGATAGAGAGGAGGGAGGATCAAGAAGCACTGAGAGACAAAAAGATGGGTATTTCAAGGTGCAGATGTTCAGATGTTTTTGAAAGTGAAGGTTTATGGTGATTGCTTCCAAATAAGCAGAAGGCAGAATCCTGGCCTCCCTTTTCCTTGTCTTACTGGCAATGTGTGGCTTCCTCTGCTCTTCCCCTGGAGGTTTCTCACTCATTTAACAGGCAGTTTCCTCCTTCTCTCACACACACACTACTTCTAAAGCAGGGAACAGTCCTGGGGTCAGCTGGGCTGCCCTTAACAGCAACACTGGTCTCCTGCCTGCTGCTCTGACATCTCTGCTGCTCACACTACTGAGGGGGGGGGATGCTCTAGAGGCCATCTCTGAGTGGTGACACGCAGAGGGCTTGGCTGATGCTTTTCTAACACCTGACAATCCATCCCTCTCACTCAGTAGCACTCCTGCTACACGCAGAAACCATCCAGCAAGCGAAGATGCTTAACAGGGCATGTGGTTTATAGCAGCATTCCCACATGGCTTCCATGCATTTGGAATTGCAAATCAAGCAGCAGCTTAGTGATGATGGACACCTCCAGGGAGGCATATTTTTGTTGCTGTAGTGGGCAGGTGTTTAAATACAGCTGCACGTTTCTGTGCTGCTTGTGCCTGACAGGGTGCTGACTGAAATGACTGTATTGGGTAACTGTGAGAGCAGCAGAGGCATCAGGTGACTGCAGCAGAGCCTGGTGGCAGCAGCTCATTGCAACTGTTTCCTGGTCACCCCTCTTCCCTTGCCTTTAAAACTGGAGGAATACTTCACCCCCTCTCCAAATTTCTGCCTAGAGTTTTTAAACAGAGAAAGGCTTGGTGCAGAAAGAGATGGAAGGTCAAGCTTAATGTTAAACCTGGTGCAGAGAGAGGAGATTTAACAGTCTAGTTACCTATAAAGCTATTTCCCCCCCCGCCCCCCCCCCCGAAACTACAGTATAGCATTTTAAAATGATTCAGATAACATGAGTCACAGTAACAAGCATGGGCTGGATCTCTTGAGCTAAAAGAAGTGCCATAAGAATATGCTATAGACTTCACTGCCTTGTCCTGGATGCTATTTTGGAGAACTGATGGCATTTGGGATTCAGCCACATGTCTGGCTGAGCCTGTAGCACATACAGATCTGGTAGGTATGGGGAGATGGAGCACACAGAGATCTGGTAGGTTTGGGGAGATGAAGCACACAGAGATCTGGTAGGTGCATCTGCTGTGGCACACATGCTGCCACATTCTGGGAAGGAATGCATGGCTGTGCCTGGCTGGTCCCCAGAGCCTCGGGAGTCACATTTACATAACACAAAACCCTTGCTGCTTATTTTCACCAGGAGCTGAAAGACACCTAAAGAATATCTTTAGAATACTCTTTTTAAAAGGTGGTACTTGCCACTAATGCTGATTGAAGAAGGAAAACAAAGCAACTCCCAAGTGTGTTCAGCAGAGAGAAAACTCTGGCCAGCAGCAGGGAAATGGGAGCTAGCAGGAGAGTGGAAACAGCTGGGAAGCACTGGCCTGGTGCAGATTGCTCCAGCCCCATGGAGGCTGGTGAACAAGGGATACCCCAAAGCAAAGCTCACAAGGCTGGAAAGGTGCTCTGCTTCTGCTCTACAAGCTCTATGGTCACGTGAGGCTTTTGGTTTGGTTTGCTCCCTGCACAGCTTTCAGAACATGCCACTTGCAGTAGTGTTCCTGCCACGTGCAGATGAGAACTGTCTGAGCAGTGATTTAAGCAGCCACATTGATCTCTGCCCACAGTCAACACATGTAATCATGTCAGAACCTCTCACACAGCCTCCCAGGACTCAGCTTCTGTCTAAATTCTGTCAACATCCTGCTCTGTGCCTGAGGGATAAACTGAAATCTCTGGTGTTTAGTGGGTGGGAAAAAACCTGCTGGGAGCAATTTGCACAAGTGAGATGGGGCTGGAATTTGATGGAGTCCCACTGTCTTAGGGGGGAATGCTTCTAGAGTCATAACTCCTTCAGAGAACACAGCATGCTGCTATTACTATCTCCTCCTTCCACTGACTTCAGATGGGAGCTACAGCAGATGGACTTCAGTGGGACTGTTACTGTGCTATGTACTTGATGGGACACAATCTTCCTGAAAAAAAGACCTTGTACAACAAAAATCTGGTACATAAAGTTTCCTTTAAGGAAAGAGGAACCTTTTCCCTCCCCATCTTTCTCTACATTTTCCCAAGACAGATTTATAGACTAGTACAGACCAGACAGATGCTGCCCAAGCTGCTTTCTGGGGCTCTTCAGGTGCAGGTATCATCTGCTGCTCCAGGTCTCATCTGTAGAGGGGTCCTTGGAGTGCAGGTCTGAGAAGGAAGGTGCTCTCTCTAGAAAAAACAGAAGCTCCAAACTTGCCCTTTTTATAAAGAGCATTATCAGAGCCACCTGCCCCAAGCCAGAAGCTGATCAGAGCTCCACAGTTAAGCTGAGTGCTTGGACCTGGGCTCTCAACCAAAGTTCTCTTGGTTCTAAAAGCAGGAACCTCAGAGCAGAAAGAACCACATGCTTTATTTGTGTGATATATCCAGTGTTATTGAAAGCATGTCCAAAGGTTTCAAAAGGATTTTCCCCAAGATTGTTTCTTGTCTTCTAGTGCTCAGGGGTTTTGCTGGGATCAGTGAAATCTGTTTACATTCAGTAAGGATCACAGCCCCAGGCAGAACACCTGAGAGGATCAAAGGATGGACAGAGGGGGAGAGAGAGGAAGGTGCCAGTGTCTTGTGGCATAATTACCTTTTTTTTTTTTCAAAGGGTAGGTCTGGAAGCACCAGGCCTGATGAAAATGGACTCTACTTCACAGCAGACTTGAATAAGTTACTTGTGGCTGCTTAGACCACCTCCTGAGCAAAACAGAACAAACTGGAGCACTTGCTGAGAACCAGTGCTGGAAATGCCATTCTCTGGCTCTCAGAAGTGAAGCACAAACAGACTGGAAGCAAAGTGCTCCCTGCACTGCCCTCTAACTCATTTGAGCTCTGATACACAACCCCTCTCCCCAGTAGTGACATGACAGCCCTGCCACCTTAGTTAAATATTGGATTTCTCCCAAATGCTGCATGAATGTCTCAAATGCAGAGGGGGCAGGGTTGAAAGGTCCTGCTAAGAGCATTGTGGCTCTGCCAACGATTAGTTTGCATCAGCTGGTGGTTTTTATGTGACTAACAATTATTTTGTACACAAAGGCTGCTTCTAAACCTTGCCAAGCTCTGGCTTTCCAAAGTGGTCATTGGGGCCTAAGCACAGAGAGCCAAGGCACCAAGGAGTCAGCATTTTAACAAGGCAGTGAGGGATAAGATTTGTCAGGGAACATGTCAAAAATGCTGGAAGAATTTTAGGTGTTCCAGGCCCTTTCAGTGGGAGGGACTTTGCACCTCTTGCCCTGCTCTGTTACACTGATCCACTCCACCAGAGTCTTGCTCCTGCACTGTCAGATTCTCTCTATCCAAAAGCTTTCCACTTGGGAATTTCCAGCTGTCTGTCATGATGCTGAAAGTCCTTTCTCTACACCTCCCTTTAGCTGCCTTTTCTGCTTTCTACTCAGGTTTGTTATGACTTTTTCCTGCCAGTGAGACAGTCTTAACCTTTAGCTACATCTCTCCTCACGTCACTGAGGCACTGGTTTCCATCATCTTCAACTAGCTGTTTGGTTGAATGCCCAGTGAAGTCACTGGGCATCCTCCCTGAGATGACAACAAACTTCTGACTGGATCTGCAACAGCAAATTGCACATGAACTGTTGTTGGTACTGCCCCAGTGAAGGACATGGAAGGTGGATTATTCAAAATAATATGCCAAGGAGGGAAAGTGACTATTAATTGGAAACATTTTGGTGCTGAGAGAAAGGATAGTGAAGGGACATAGCTTGTCATATAAGGCTGCCTCCCAGCACTGCATGACTGAGCATTTGTCCCAGTCTGGCTGGGCCTCTACCCAAGAAGTTGAACAATGCTGTTTTCTCCTGATTCTCACTCCTTTCTTGATTTACTACCTTGCATTTTACATGACCGTGCTGAGTCTTAAAATACTTGAAGATGTAATCAGTGTGTGGCAGAGGCCTGGCACATTCCATCTTCTAGGAACTGACTGGGCCTTTAGAGGCTGCTCTGCTTCCTGTTTTTCCCTGATCATCAAATTAATTTGCTAAATAATACATTCAGTCTTGCATTGTCAGAGTAGAAGTTCCTTTACTATCTGAATAAGCATAAGGCACAAGGAAATGGCTTGTGCTGGCGCTGGTTTTGTGCTGCTATTTTAATCCTCCTCTTTAATTGCCACTTATAACCATTATATTTTCCTGTATTACACCAGAAATAAACTTAGGCTTGCTGGCCCAGGTGCACTGTAGCCAGGAATAGGTTTTATCTAGGGAAGTCTGTCCTCGTAGCTGGCTGAGAAGATTTCTCAGCAGGCAGTGTGTTTCTAGCTGGGTGACTTATGAGCTGTGCTATTTCTTATTACCTTCTGTTTGTTTTTCCAGGCTGCAGACTCTTGGCTGTGGAACTGACATCCAGCAACACCAAGCCTGTGGTGCAGGAATTCCAGAGTGAGTACTGGCTGCACTGCCCTCTGCCTGGGGATCTGCAGCAGCCCAAACAATTGAGAGCAATCTTGCCTGGTGCCCTTGGAATCTGGCTTTTTGGGGGAGGCAGGACTGTGGAGAGCCCAAGATTCAGCAAAGCGCCTACGAATGTGTCTGAATCTCTCCCTGTTTAGCAAAGCACTGGATTGAAATGGTTTCTTCAAGTCCCCTGCAAGCCACTGGCACTGCAAAGTGTCTGCCTAAGTGGTTTTTTGAACTGGATCCCAAAAGGAGGAAAGGCAGTTGCCTTGGAATTAATACCCTGAAAAGGAGGCTGGGGAATTTCTGCTTTACCTTGGCCCTACTACAGAGGTGTGGGGCGATGCAGGGTGAGCCACCTCTCCACCCTGCTGTGATGCCCTCTTTGTGGAGGAGATGGAGATGACAGTGCCCACTTCAAAGGGGAGTGGGTTTGCTGAATTTCTCCCCAGGCATCACGGTGCTGGGTACATTGCCAGACAGCACCCAGGGAGATTCTGCATCCCTGACTCACGTTGTAGGCTCTGATTAGCAGCAAGACAGTGCTGTGGACTCACCCTGTCATAAGGTCTTGTTTGTCATAAGTTAGATCCCGTAGAGAACAGTGTGTTCATTTCTCTCCAAAGTTGATATCTGTTAGGCTATTATTTTTGCTGGCCAAAATCCATCTTCCCCAAAAGCTCCTGGAACCCAGCAGTGTTTCTGTTTTTGAGGCAGATGAAAGAGGAGGCTTTTTGCTTTGTGGGCAGCATCTCCTAATATAACACTGAGCAAGACTGCTTAAAGCAGAGGAAAAGTACAGCTGCTTCCTATTAATCTGTATTTTCTTTATTTCTCCTGCTAGGTGTTGAGCTGTCCTGCATCATTAAATCCACTGTAACACCAGAACCCAGAATCGAGTGGAAGAAAATCCGAGATGGAGAAACCTCTTACGTATTTTTTGACAATAAAATGCAGGGTATGAAGATTCATTGTTCTTAGATTTCCAAAACAGCCTCACAAACAATACAGCTGAGAACAAATAAGTCTGTAAAAGGCAGGACCTCTGGCTGAGTTCAGCAGTCACAGTGCAGGATGGGGCAAGAGCAGGATGTTCTCTGCTCTCTGCCCTCATTATTGACATTATTAACTTCCAAGCATCAAGTTCCTTTTAGGTGGTTCTCTCGCCTCCAGAAAAGAGTCCAAGATCAACCACTTAATTCAGACACCTAATATTAGCCCTGTAATTTTTTTTTTCTCTCTTTCCTCCGTCAGGAGACTTTGTGACTCGGGCAGAAATCCTGAGCAGGACATCACTGGTGATCAGAAACACGACCCGGATGGACACGGCCACGTACCGCTGCGAGGTGGCAGCGCCTTATGACACCAAAACCATAGATGAGATAAACATCCAGCTCACTGTCCAAGGTATTCCCCTAACCCCAGAGACCCTCACAAGCTCTGCTGTCTCACAGGGGCTCTCCAGAGCCCAAGTAGTGGCACTCTGGAAGCTGTTTAAAACCAGCAGGAAGTTTTGCTGCCGTTGCAGCACCTCAGAGATCACGTCAGAATTGTTTTTAGCAGTGCCCACCCACATGGTTTGTGTCTTCCCTGCAGTGAAACCAATGACTCCGAGATGCACTGTGCCTAAAGCTGTACCCGTGGGCAAGAGAGCCTCTCTTCACTGCCACGAGAATGAAGGGTACCCCAAGTCCACCTACAGCTGGTACCGCAACAGTGAACCTTTGTCACCGGACACCAAGTCGAGTGCCAGACTCCACAACTCCTCCTACACCATGAACCCCACCACAGGCACTCTGGTAATGCCCTTACAGACGTCATCTAGACTGGTTTCACCAGATGGGTTGTTTGTAAAGGAAAAAAGCCACTGCATGGCTGTCATGATGTGAAGAAGGTTAGGTGAACTGGGTGAGCAGGCACAGAAGATGAATGCTGGAAGATCCTAGCTGTTGGCTTCTGATCACTGCTGATACCCCTTGCCTGTTCAGAAAGAGGGATGTCTCAGGGCTCACTGTAAAGCCAGGAGAGTTGCTTGTACATGCTTAATACCCTCAAAGTGCCTTCTGTCTCTGACAACCTGCTCCTTCTCTTCCCTCCTCTCCAGGTCTTCCATGCCGTGCACAAAGGCGACACCGGCCGCTACTCCTGCATAGCGACCAACGATGCTGGCTTTGCCAAGTGTGAGGAGCAGGAGATGGAAGTCTGTGAGTGGTTCTGCTGCCTTTTCTGTCAATGCTGATTAATATATCACCATAAAGAAACTGTCATCTCCATAAGGGAAAGAGGGGGGGATATCCCAGAGTGTCTTCTCTACTTTCTAGTAGCCTCAAACATAGGAAGAAAAATAAAGTCTAAAAATTCTGGGCAACTTTAAACTACTGTTCAGATTTATACAGTTTTACTTCTGTAATCAGGGCCTCACTAGTTCCCTATAAGTTCCCTATTAGGCTTTGTTTAGAATATTCCAGGTGTGTCATTTTAGTGCATGTAAAGCTAGAATATTGCTACTGCCTTGAAGAAATCCTGGGTGATAGCTTCTCTCTTTGCCAGATGACCTCAATATTGGTGGGATAATTGGTGGAGTCCTGGTGGTCCTAGCAGTTCTGGTGCTCATCACTCTTGGTATCTGCTGTGCCTACAGAAGGGGTTACTTTGCAAACAGGAAAGAGAGCGGGGAAAGGTAAGCTGGGAAAAAAATCCTGTACACAGCCCTGCCCTTTGAAGGGCACTAGAAACTGGTGGCTAAAATGCATTTCAGCTGGACATATTTCTTCCTAGTTCCCTACCAGACACTACAGGCCAGCCCAGTTCCCAGTGACAAAGGTTTATTTGCCTAAGGGAGAGTTTTCCTACTGCTCCTCTCGTGCTAGGTGCCAAGAGCAGACAGAGCAGTGAAAGCTGCTCTCCAATATCCTCACACTTTGCACAGCCTACAGGTGTTTGTCCAAGAGGTGCTGTGCTGTTGGCATAATGAGGTCTACAGTTTAATGAGCAGAGCTCACTGCACAATTAGTTTAAAGCACTGGGACGTGCACTGAAAATATATGCAGGAGAGTAGGCTCTCCACAGGAAATCACACTGGTTGTGAGAACCTAATTTTGGGATTAAAACCAGTCATTTTAGAATGCACATTAAAATGTTCAAAACAACAGCATTAGCATCAGAAACAAGCCTTGGTGTCCTTACAGAATCTGTAGAAGAGATAATTTATGTAAAACTGAGATTCTCATCAGATAGATTTGTTCCAACCTAAATGTTGCTTTTCAGCAGAAGTCCCTTTTTTTTTTTTCTTTTGTTCAGCTCCAACTATCCTGTTTAAATGAAGCTGAGGTTTGGCATACACTGGACTTGACAGTCATATATAAAACCTGAATTCCTATAGGATTGCAAACAAATGGCTTTTCCTTATAACAAAGGAAAACGCTGAAGGCATCTGGCAGTGAAGGTTTAAAATGAACTTGATAATTGCCACAGGAAACAATGCAGGAGGCACAGGGAGAGGTAATGCACAGAGACCAGGGCAGGAGAGCCCAGGAAAGCATCACTTAATCTCTTTGCAGAGTTAAGTCTTGTGCAAACATAGAATAATCTTTTTGCTCTGTGCTGAAGGGGAATTCAGAAAAAATCCCAGTCATGATGAATGAAGGAATAAGCACAGATCTGTCATCTGAGCAATGAGTTGGGTTTCTCTCTGCTTGCTTTTCATTCGGCTGCTTTCCTTCATTTTCATCTTTCTAAGCACCTCCCCTTCAAAATCCTGCAGTCTTCTTGTCCCAGAAATGAGATCTTTTCCTTTATTTCAGCTACAAGACTCCGGCAAAACCTGATGGTGTTAACTATATCCGGACAGATGATGAGGTAACAAATGATTTGCATTTAACATCTCTCTGTTCAGGAGAGGAGGAGGGTGGGCAGAGGACTCCTAGCTTTTTTAGGGCCTGCAGACTTTCTTAGAGTGGGCACCACTCAGAAGCAAGGCTGCAGAACAGAGAAAACAGAAGGGTGAAGGCTGAGTCATTTCCTTAGAAATGATGACAGTTGCCTGAAGTGACTGCAGCCAAGAGCTATCAAACGCAGCTCTGCTGTCTCAGTTATCTTGTGGCTTGACCCCCTTAGGATGAGTTTCATTGGATTAAGTGGGCAGGCCATGGTGCTTTTACCAGAGAATTTGCATTTTGGGATTGGAATAGATCACTCAGCTTAAGATCAGAAAAAGCCTTTCACTATTAGCAGAGATACTGAAGAGGGAATCAGAAAGTCCCCAGCTATGGCTCAGCATGGTAGGAAAAGGGGCACCTGAGCAGTGAGACCTTACCAGCTGGATGAGGGTGCTGCCCAGACAGAGAGTGGTTAGAGTGGATCTGCTGTGCATGAGCACGTTGCAGTTGGGGGCAGCAGGCACAAAGATGTGCCCAGAGAGCCACTAGCTGCTTCCTACATCCAAAAAAACCTGTTTTGTTGCAGGGTGACTTCAGACACAAGTCTTCATTTGTCATCTAAGACGCCAAAAGAATATTGCAAACCAGCAAAAGCAAGTGTGAAAATACCTCCTCCAGGAACTCAAAGTGAGAGCAAAGGATGAATTAAGTGCGCTTGGAAGAGTTTGGAACACACAAGAACTTGATAGCTATCTATCTGTATATCTTTTTTTTCTTTGCCAAAGTTTAAAGTAACTCCTCACTGCCCAACTTGCGTCTCCCCTGCCTCCGGAGATACCAACAGGATCACCTAAACCTGTCCTTGGACTAAGGAAGCCTTTTAATACTTCCCAAGAGACTGGGCTGTGGAAGCTTGTGGAATTGCCTTCTCTTTGTGCTGCAGGGACACAGCCACAATGTGCAAACCAACCAGGGGAACAGCGTTAGGTAAACGTGTACTAGACATTACTACTAGTAGACAAAAAATGGTGCTGTTACAGCAATAGATGGACTTCAAAGAGTAAGATGTAAAAGGGGAATCTTCCTCTCAGCAGCTTGTTGCCCAGGCCTGGCTGGTGACTTTAACACATTTGTGATTGTCCTGCACTTCTGAGCGTGGCTGCTCAGGTGCAGAAGGGGGGTGTCAGGGTAGCTGACGACCCAGGAAACACAACTCATGCCCTCAGCTCTTTGTAACCTTCCTGAGCTCTCGGTACTCCAGGTAACATGAAGCACAGGCAGCACCAGGCCAGAGGGATTGCTTCTGTTCCCTGCTTTCTAGAAAACCCCCTGCACGCAGGTAACCCCGCCACTCTAATCTGCAGCAAGCAGCCTTGCCTCCTGCATCGCTCCCTGGGCCAAAGAGGCTTAGAGTGGAGGCAGAGAACCTAAGCGCTAAGACATCCCCTTCAGGAAAAGTAAAGCCAAATACTTCCAGGGGCTAAGATTGCCATAAAAGGTACTGAGATCTGTCTTCAGGCTTTTTTACCTTCTGCATTTCTTTTTGTAAAAAAAAAAAAAAAAAGAATCCCACCTACTAAATTTTTTTGCAAAGATCTATTTTGATTACTTGAGAAAAGGAAATGTTTCTATTTCAGGTGTAAATACGTGATGCCAGCGGTTTCAGGAACGTAGCTATTTTTTTACTTTTTAAGCTACAAGAGAGGAGCTCAAAGGTTGCTATAGGATGGCACTGTCAGAGCATATCAGTATTATTGCAAAGTGTAATAGAAAACTGCAGGTGGAACAGCATCTCTTTCCTCTTAAGCTAGCTTCAGCAATTTCCTTGTCACAAGAGGTCTTACCCGACACAGAACAGAGTCACTCAGGGATAGTTTTTGTAGATTTATGGCAGGAGCTATCAACTTTTTTATAGAAAAAAACCCCACTTTTCTTGCCAGTGACCAACACTTCGTTTTTGTTGTTGCAAGAAATATCCAGGGATGGCTTTTGGATTCAGTTCCAACAAGGTGACAGAGTGACTTTCAACGTTTGTTACCCCTCTGCAGGTTCCCTAAAGCACTAACACAGTGTGACAGCTATGGCTACATGGCAGGATTTCCACTGCATGGCCAAGGCAACTGCTTCTGGAGTTGGGAAAGCAAAAGCTGAATACAAAAGCACTTTTGTAGTGTCAGTTGCCACTTTTTTCTAGATGGTAAAAGAAAAAAAGAAAAATAAAAAAAAAAGAAAACAAGCCTAGTTCTCTTGGCTTTCCAGAGAATAATTGGAAACATGTGTTTCCCAGGAAGACATGTTGATGGTGTTGACCAGCACTGGGTAATAGAAGACTGCAAGATGTGGATGCAACACTAGAACTGTGCTGTGGTTTAAGAATTACTATTATTATTTTTTTTTAATGTAGCATAATTTAGTGTTCTTGTATTTCCAATATGAATGGAGTTGTCTTACCTTTTTCTGTATACAGTATTTTGGATACTTGAGGATTTGGACTGTCAGTGTTCTTTTTTAGTGTTCTGCATTAATCTGCTTTGTTTCCTAGGGGCCTCGCTGGACATGCCATTGCTGCATTTGTTTTGCCTAAACAAAGTGTTACCACTTCTGTTTTTGCTAATGCAAGTCAAACCAAGGGTGGGGCAGCAATACCCATATGTTCTCTGTGTAGCTGGGACATGAACACTGCTATCTTACAACTACACAATGGTTACCTTCTGAAGACATGCTCTTCAACCAAGCCACCCAGTACTGTTCCCTGGCTGCCTCTAATCACTGACAGCAGTGAGCATCATTCCTCTGCACCTTCTGTATATCCACTACTCCTTTCTATGCTGCTTTTAGGATACCTATAATAAGGGAGAGAAAGAAAAGGTTGGAATGGGGGTAGCTCTGGGCACTATGGGAGCACAATCTCCAGTCTCCCCCTGAGCCAAAGGCAGCCTTCATGTGAAAAGCCAGCAAGCTAAAACACCCAAGAATTCTTTTTTCAGTTGTAAAATGCGACAGTGGCATCTCTAACGAGAGAAGGGGAGGTGATCCCCCTGGTACAGGTCACCAGATCTGATTGATGGAATTCATTGTATCTTTGTGAATATTCAGGTTTGTACTAATGTATGATGTTTAACTTTGCCAAGAATGTTTTACATAAATACCAAGCTATAAAGCATTCTTGTAGGGCTTTTTTTTTTTGCTTGGTTTTGAAGGAGACGTATTATTGGAGGCTTTTGTTTTCAGTTCAGTGGCATAAGGGAAAGCCCCTTCTGTCAGAGCTCTCATTACTTCTCTGGGCTGGAGGTTACAGGAAGTCCAAGGTAGGTCACTGTTTATCAGCTTATTCTTGGACATTTGTCTATCCCTGGTTCTTCTCTAGAGCAGACAGATTAATGCTCACAGGGCTCATCTTGATGCTGCTCGAGGACAGAATAAAAACTAGGAAAGCACAGATTAGGAAAGAAACTATTCCACTGTACCATTCAAAGCTGTTAAACAGTATTTTAAGAGAAGGTACAAAATAAATGGATGTGGCCCTAATTAAGCCAAAGCCATATGGCCCCTATTCCCAGGTTCTGACTTGGATTTTGAGAATAAAGTTTAACCTCACTTGAAGGTTTCCCTGATCTTTAAAAAATAACAGGGAAAGTTGAGGGCAAATTACAAGATTCCAGTGCAGGAGAGAAGTAGCTCTGGCTGCTGCAAAAGCACCCTCAGCCTCTGCTTCCAGTGGTGCAGAAAAGCCTTCTCTGTTGTTCATGCCTGAGCAAGACAAACAAGCATGAATAGACCACATTTCATATGCAAGTTTCAGTGAAATCTAGGGCAGGAGAGGTCTGTAATTGAAATTAACAACAGGAGAACTTCAGTTAGGGTCACATGGCATCAGAGAGACTCAGGAATGGTCAGAGTCCACCATTTCCACAGCCCATTCATGATAAACAAGTTATCTGCATGCAGCACAAAGCTATGCATATGACTTACCAGCCTTGATTCTGGTGAGTTACTCCTGCTTGCAGTCAAATAAGAGTCTGTATTTAAAAGCTGCTGGGTCCAACATTAAATGCATTGAGTGCCTAAGATACCAGCGACGTAGTAGAAGAGACTTAGAGGCTGTAGAAATCTATAGAAAAAAATAATTTCTCTGTCAGATCAAGAAAAGGGGGGAAGCTGTGGGTGGAATTAATTCGGTAACCATTTATTTTCATAAAATGTTAATGGTTGGAAATAACACAGTTGAAGAATGGAAATATTCCATATAAAAGAACATTAAGGCTGTTCATAGGCACAGGAGTTTGCACAACAAATGAGAGGTGATGTAGCGTGCAATTACCAGATTTAGGGGTGTGGCAGTGACAAGCTGTTCCACCTTTGTTCAAATTAAAGCAACTCTAGTATAAAACCAAGGTGGACAATGAGGGATGGAGTGAATAAGCTAAGCCACTCACTTCCCTGCCAGCTAAACTGCATTTATTGCTAAGCTTGTGGCAACACACTGCTCTTACTTCTCCAAATGGACAAATTACACATCCTGGGAGTGAAGAGCAAACCCCCCTTTGTGCTGCAGCTTTTGAGCACTCCTGAGAGCTCTGTCAACAGCAGCAGTTCCTAACATGCAGATGTGTCCATACAGGCTTTGATGCCCATATTCTGGACACGTTCATGTAAAAACCAAGTAACAGAAAAGCAAGGAAGGCCGTGTGCCCACAGTTCCAATTCCAGAGAGGAGAGATTTCAGAGGCTGATTCTGTACACAAGTTCAATGACAGGATCAGTTGTCTGCTTTCAGTGGAGTTCTCCGCTGGGACTGTCTCAGAGGGACACGTTGGCTGCTTTTTTTCCTTGACAGGGATTCTACTTTCCATTCCCTTGGCAGGGTTGGGCTAGAAGAAGAAAGCAAAATGACCATTTATTTTCCAGCACTTTACCAGTCTTCCTCCCCAGGATTGATGTTTCAAACCTGTGTTGAACTTACAGTTTCTCTGGTGATGTCAAGCAGATAATATCTTTTGGCTCATCCTCAGCTTCTGTCTTCCCTGTAAATAATGCAGATATTTTCAGATTTAAAAAAAAAAACAAAAAGGCCACAGAATTGATCTTTAGAAGCTCCCCTCCAAGTTAGAATCACTAAGGTAACTTGCCTGGAGCTGAACTGGGTGTTTGTGTCAAACTGATGTAACTGACCCCAGCACCAAAAGTCAAGTCATGGATGGTTTCTGAAAGAAAAAGCACATATTAGCAGTCAGCTTGTGCCACACCAGCAGGCAAGGCATGCTGCAGTAGAATTAGGTGTCACAGAGCACATCCAGTTAATTGCAAGCACATACACCTCTCTATTTCAGCCCAGCAGATCTCAGCATCTCCCCTCCAGCCTCAAGAATCTGATGGGCTGCACATCAGCTTCCCATTCCAGACTCCCATGGCACATCAGCTTCCCATTCCAGATTCACAGCCCTCTTAGTACATGGAGGAAATTCACTGAACTGTGATTGACCTCAGTCCTGTACTTCCTTGTCCTACCCAGGTGGGAGATCTACCCCTTCCAGGGAGGCTTTGCCACCTCTCACAGCAACGTGTTAGCTTCAGAGCAGTTGCTTTGCCTGGTCAGGGCAGAATGTGGGGCCCCTGGAGGCTGCCACAGGACCTGAACAGCCATTTCCTGAGAACTGCCTGCAGCCAGACAAGAGGAATCACTTGACAGGGAAGCGAGGTGGAATTTTGCTTGCCTGAATAGGCCAGAGTTGTCAGCTGTCTCTTTCCTGTCATTTATCTCAGGAGAAATGTCACAATATTCAGATTTTACTTTATTCAACGCTCTGTTTTATGCTCATGTTTCCCAGAATCTTTCACAAGGAATTAAGGTAGAAAGTGCTTTATAGGGCAGGAGTTAGAAACTCCGCTAAGATTTCTCTCTACAGATTTACTGGGTTTGCTCTTTTAACTACTTCCCTGTCCTGGAAGTGAATCTCTGAAGTTTATAGAGGAAATCCAGGTTGATCTATCTGCCCCAGTTGGCCTCAGCATCTCCCAGGACTGACCTGCAAGTGTCCTGACTTGCAGCAGTGTGTGCCTTACACTCCACACTCACCCAGACCCTTAATCATTCTCCAAGTAACAAGCAGGAGCTGAGGAGACTCACAGACAGCCAGGGAAAACATGAGAGGCAGAGCAGTTGAAAGAAGGAAGGAGAAAAGACAGCTGTTTGTAACTTCTCAAGTACAAAGTGGTTTACAAAGAACTGCCTCTCCAATAGTTTTAGAATGATATACCAGAAGAATAAAAATGTTTTATTTGGATTGTCTGTCAGCCTGCAAGACCCAGCGCCACCATGCAGATGGCTCAACACACACTAACTGAAGTGATGCTGCTGCAGTTTGTTTCCCTGCTGAAGGACACATTCTGCCTTGAAAAAAAAAAAGCAGGAATTCAGCCCTAGTACCACTGCAGATTAACGTTCTTCCTCCTTTTCCACCATATGGTGCTTAAGAGAAACAGCCCTGCAAGCTTCCAGACAGAGATATGGCACTTAAAGATTTCTGCTCTCCAAAAACGTGCCCCTAGTTGTTTGGGGTTTTTTTCCCCCAAGATCCTTGCTTGTTGACACAAAGAAACACTGAAGCAGCCTAATCTAGCCCAACAGCAGAGCATACAGGGAAGAGCAGGGTCAGATTTTCCAGTGGATGCACACCACTGCTGCTGGATTGCTCCTCCCTGCTCAGGGTTGTCAGGTATTTGCAGCCTGTCACACAGCTGGCTGCCTTTCTGCCTCCTCCAGCCCTGTGCAGGTCGGGTGTTTGCCCAGATCCAGGCAGAGTGCAGACAGCTCTGCTGCTGGAACATCCACCCCTCCGTGCAACAGCTCGCTGCTGCCTCACCAGAGCTGACCTGTCAAGACACTCACTCGGGACTCCCGATTTAATTGGAGCTCTCTCCACAGTGCCCAAGGGCGTTTGTCACAAAATTCACACTACAACAGAGATGCCCTTAAGGAGTTCAGCAGCCAGTTGACAAAAAAGATGGGAATCTATTGCTGGAACTCTGTGTTTTACAACTGGAAAGCAGTGCTGCAGAATGCTCTGGGGCTGCCAGAAAGCATTCCAATAAAACCTAACTTTTGAAGGTCAGGTTTTGTGAGATGGCAACTCGGCTGCAGTGGACATCAGCAGAGCAGACTCTCACAGGTTGTTTATCAAAGATGCCTCTTCGTGCATTTTTTTACTTCAATTTCCAGAGCAGAGGGGGGAAAAAAAACCCCAAATCACTCTCTCTCCAATATTCAGTTGAGTTCTTAGGGTGGAACACACACTCAGAAATGAATCTGCACATTATTAATGCCACTTGAGCAGATCTCCATGTTCTCTTGCAATTGTCACAGCTCACTGCCTGCTCTAGACACAGGCCATAGCTCACCTTAGATCCTTTGTCTGGACAAGAGGCACCCCCTATCTTACAGCTGAAAAGGATCAGACCTTGAGTATTTCCCCCTGCAGCAGGGGTCTGTAGTTTGGTCTAAAAATGCTAAGCTATGCTTCCAGAGTTAAGAGAGCATCTCAACACAACAGAACCTTGCACGCTCAGGACACTACACGTGGTTAAGGAACCATGGCAATGAGCTGAAGAAGGAAGAAAGGGCAGTTGCTCTGTTATGTCAGCAGCTCCCCTCAATGCTCTAATACCCTGTATTGCTATAATGCTTTATTACCCTGACATGTAAATGGAGACTGTATTGGACTGTCCTTTCCCATGAACATCATTCATCTGAGACCTTCAGTCTCACAACAGTTCTTATTTACTAAACCATTTTGATAAATAATCTATAGCTATCAATAACTAATTTTCTCTGCTCTTCAGGAGAGCCATGAATTGCTGTCTCTGGCAGGGAAGAAGTGCTCAGCCCAGCCTGGGAAGGGTTCCTTTGGGCTGTACTTACGTTCTGGAGTGCTGATTGCTCGGCCCACCATGGAAACCTTTTTTCCAGTGGACTGTTGGTTCAGGCTGTGGAAGGACACTAGAAAAGAAGAAGGAAATAAATCAGAATAGAAATGTATTCACTCAGAAGCCTTAAGGGTCTAATAATGAGGCTGTGACAACTAGATCTAGTCCAGTTTGCAGCAATCTTGCTACCTTGCTTGCTGCCAGCTGTTGCTGCTGAGGTGGTTGATGTGCTTCCTCCAACACTCTTGCTGCGTTGCTCACTCCTGGCTTGCATTGCTTTCCTGGCAGAGTTCAGGATGGCAGCTGTGCTCAAGGATGCTGCCCTACAGGGAAATGTGACAGAGACAGTGAAGTGACCTCCTCCTGCAAACCCAGGTGAGATGCATGGAATAAGGTGAGAGATCTGCCCCCTCCCCAATCCCTTATGATCTTCCAGCACTAAATGTGATGCCAATTGATTCCAACACCAAATGTGATGTTGCAGCAGCAATTATGCTACAACACTAGTGACTGTCACCCCACTAAGTAAGGGGTGGATAAGCAAAGCAGTCCCCCTGAAGAATGTCCTGGCTGGCCACAGGAACAGGAATCCATACCTGCGAATGAGCGACGGCTGTTTCTGAGTATCAGCACTAGGTGTGCTGAACTCAAAAGGCACAGAGGAATGGCTTGTTGGAGGTGACAACGACTGCCTCCTATTTCCAGGAGACAGAGCATTGTTCATCCTGCCATCAGGAGGTACAGCTCTCTCCGGAGGTGGAGGTTGCTACAGGAAACAGGAGAACAGATCATATGTCTAACAACGGGTACAGGTGTAGCTACAAGGTGCTTAGAGCTCCATACTGTGTGGTTCAGAGCTGCCATTTGTGTGATGGAGAGGGGTAAAAAGGGGAGAAGGAGAAAGAATTTATTGGGCAAGATTGCAACAAGCAGCTGACAGGAAGTTTTGATGATACAGATGCCCTAGTTTAGAGGTCTATATATAGGTGCTCTTTTAAGCAGCACAGAAAGGAAGGTACTTCCAGGGTAGAAGTCATCTCATCTTAAGGTAGGTACCCAAAATAGTTCAGGACAATTGCCCCAGGCACGTTCCTATTCCTTTACATTGACTATAAAGAGGGATCTGCATGGCTAGGACAGATCTAAGTTTCCACTCTATATATACCTAAAATCAAACAAAAAATGAACCCATTTCTTCTTGTTTATCATCTTTACTGCTCTGGGAGCAGAGCAATACAGTGTAAGCACAGCCAGGGGCAAATCAGACTTAGTTTTCCCTTGAAATTGAATTCTTTTTACATTAATTGTTTGCTGCTCCTCTTTGCCCAACACGGGTCATTTGTTTTCATTTTAATCATATTAAATGACTCTGAAACCAAAGCTTCTGTCAGCAAACCTGAAGAGGTATGAGAACATTCCCTAAGGTTCTGTTGGAAGTGCTGTAACAAGGTCCTCAGACACACAGTCTGGGTGTTAGGTGCACAAAAGCTGGAGAAGAGGAAACAGGAGATGTAGATGGTTAATGGCACCACCAACCTCTGCCAGTGCTGCTGAGACCTGCTCCTGGTCTGACTCCTTCTCCCTGGCCAGCTGCTCTTCATATTTCTTCATATCATACTCCAGCTCAGCTGCCAGCTGCTTGTCCACAGCAAAGAAGTCTTTGATTTCATTTCTGTAATCTTGCATCATTTCCTGGAGCAATAAGGAATGTTCGAACCCTTTCAGAAATCTCTCCTGACTACTGATTCACGTCTCCATTCAGATCACAGCTGCTTAAGTGCAAAAGGAAATACCAGTTGGTAGAGCAGAGGTGTTTTTAACAGACTTAAGAGTTTGGATTCCAATTGGTACTTTAGAAGATGGAAAAGCTTTCCAGCATCCAAGCCTTCTGCCCACGTTCCACTGAGGAGGCTCACACGTAACACACTGTGAGATCCTTATCTAAAATCCCTCCACCTCCTACATTATTTAACACAGTGGCAGTGTCACAACATCATATGCCTTCTAAATTTCCTTCTAAGAAGACTGTTTGTTCCATTACTGGTGGCACATCTAACACATCAACTCGAGAGAGTTACAAAAAAAAGCCCAACAAGAAAATACTTCCCCTTACCCGCAGGTAGTTCATAAGGTCCCTCAGAGCTGGGATCCTCTTCTGCTCCATCAAAGCCTTCAGAGATGTGATTATTGGGATGATATTTTCTATGAAGTTCTTCTTTTGAACCTTTGAACAAAGCATGAATAGTTAAACGATGCAATAAAGGAGAAGCCACTCTGTGGTTAGATGAATGGCCTAAGTGAGAGGAGTTATTGCTGCACAGCAAAGCAATTACCACAATTAAGCCTGCTCTTATGCCACATGCACATACACAGGCTTTTAACCTAAGTGGAATCTTTTAAGATACATCACTAATTCAGCCACTTCTCACACTGAAGGCAAATGGCCAAAAGGTGCACCAGAAAACATCCTCACGCTCAAATGCTTCACCAGTAACAGATCTGTGAAACCAACTGAGCCTAGCACAGCTTGGCTGGCTTCAGAGGAAATGCATTTCTGATCATTCCAGCTGACCCCTCCAGCACAAGCCTCCTCCACAAACCTAGCTGGAAGGTTTTGTGTTGACAATACACAGTGCTTCCCTCAGATCAGAGGGGACCCACAGACAGAGATGGAGGAGCAGCCTACAGCACGTCACTGCCACCCCTGTGTTACTAGATGTGGTTTTGCACCAGTTTCTCACAGGAGGTCAAATTCCTCCCAGTGTGGTGGGCAGGCCTTTTGTCCCACTCACCTGAGAGATGAGCTTTTTTTGGGCCACCTGCATGACAGCATTGGCCATTGCCATTTCATCTTCATCGACCTGAATGTCTTCGTCAGGTTTTGACCTCATGGTTGACAGTTTGATTTCTTTGCAGCTCAGGATGGCAAACGTGTCTGAGAGCAGCTCACTGGCTTCCAAGTCCAATGGAAGGACCATGTCCACAAAGCATGCTGGAAAACAGTAGTAAGATGTATTTTACTGGCAATAGCAGTGCCAGTAATGACAAGATAACATGTCTGGTTTGAGGTTTTATGTAGACACCAGTTCTTTGTTTCCCAGATTTTTCAAGACAGACCCTTACCTAGGATGCTGTGGCTGATCCTTGTTGTAATATTGAACCTCTGCTCATCTGTAAAGTGGTCTAGCAGGAACTTGTAGATATGCATCCTTTTTCCTTTGTTATCTTTTCCCTTCAGAGAGAAGAGATTCTTTGCCCTGAGGCAGAGCAAGACATTTTACAAAGGCCAAGTCACATTATACGAACTCAAAGAAATAATAAGGCTTGAAATCAGCAAGGACTATTTGAATGTCACTTTCAAGACCTCTAAGCCTGTTAGGATACCACACACTCCCACAAATTACATGCACAAGTCCTCCCAGAAGTGTCAGGGGAAAGGCAGGACACTCTTTAATTTCATACTGTTTCCTCCAGCTGTTTCCCTGCTGCTACTTGTGTGATTAGGAGTGCCCAAAGCTGGCACTCCTGGTCTGGCCAGAGAGCCCTTCATGCAGCAAAGGGGGGGTGCAAATGGGCTCAACTCACCTCACGCTCTGGGGGAACCTGTTGTACTTATTGTGTTTCTCATAGCTGTTGAAATGGAAGATGCACTCAATGAAGTGCTGGGAGAACATTGCTGGGTTCCTCTTCAGCAAGAGATGCACCAAACAGAACTCTCCAAACCTGGAAAGGAGGAAAAGGAAGAACTGCTCATCTGACAGCTTCCAAAAGCCATCTGTGAAACACAGCAGAGGGTCACAAGTGCTAAAGCAGGAGGATGGTTTTCCTCTGCCACATCTCCCTGAATACCACATTTAATTCTTGCCCAGCTCCATCTGGGCTTGAACAAGGATATCACCTTATTGACTTTTTTTCATCTGGAAAGAGACAGATGTTTTCAGCATCCACAATACTACTAGATTTTTTTTCCATTTAGCAGAGACAGTAATAAATTTGAACTTGAATTCAGGCACACCACTTTCATTATTTAAATAACTTAAGTTCCATTTGTGGCTGAGACACTTACAGTACTTTACAAAAACTTAATCACCAGAAGCTCTGCAAGAGGTTCAAGTCAATACCAGACTTGAAGAACACGTTTTTGTCTGGATGCAGTCACTGAATGCAGATGCAAAGAAAAAGGCTCCCAGAGAAAGAGCACCATGTTCCTTAGCTAAAGCTCTAGGACCATGATGTTGCAATGTCACCATCTACTGGAAAAGACAATTTCAGGTATCAAAAACTCACTGAAGAGAAAAGGAAGTGTCAATGTGCACTGGGAAGCAATGATGGCCTTGGAAACACCAGTCTGCAGATGGACTGCTCCAGGCAGAAGCAAGCAGCAAGGTGTCCAAGCCTCCTCTGCATCCAGCATCCCTGTATGATCTGCCAACCTGGCCCCCTTCTCATTTCTCACCTAACAGAGCAGCTTGAGGCTTTGAAACCTAGAAAAACTTCATAAGCAGGCACTTAACAGTGTGCATAGCTTCTCTTACTTCCCAACTGCTACAAGAGGTGGTAGAAGGTTTAAAAAGACAAGGCATGTGATGGAATAAAATAGAGAACATTTAATCCTACCCATAAAACAAAACCAGTACTTAAGACAGGGTGTACTAGAAAACCACAAGGAAGATTTCAGAAAGGCTTGTTTCAAAAACTATTTTTTTTTCCTGGATAATGCAGAATCAAAACCAGAGCAGAGCTGGATGTTTTGAAGACAGCCAAGAACACACTTCCTACTACCTTGGGACTGTCAAATGGCTTGGAAAGAGGCTCAGGCCTCCTTTCTACCACTACAGTGAACAACTGTACAGGTGAAGAGGTTAATGGGAGAATCACCTGCTCTCTCACTGAAATGTTCTCTGCATGTTGAGTGTGCAAGACTGAGACTGGGTTGAGTACATCTCTGATCTTTTACAGAGTATTTTACCTGGCAATATCTGGGTTTGGATCCACCAAGACACTGACGAAACGGAAGAAGAGACAGTCTTTCCATTTCACAAACTCCTCCTGTAAGAAATCAGCACATGATAAATTCCCAGCCTGAATCAGGACAAAACTAGTGAGAACCTTCAGACTGTAGTCAGGACAACGTATGCTTTTTATCTTTTTTTACATTTTTATCATTTCATGGAAACATGAGGAGGAATTTTTTCCCAGTGAGGGTGACAGACACTGGAAGGGGCTACCCAGGGAGGTTGTGGAGTCTCCTCTGGAGACGTTCCAAACCCACCTGGACACATTCCTGTGTGACCTGGTCTAGGTGACCCTGCTCTGCACTAGATGATCTTTTGAGGTCCCTTCCAGCCCCTCAACACTCTATGATGGGGCCATGAGGCAAAGGAGCAAGCTCTACAACTTCAGCTGGACATACACATAACAACAAGCTGAAAGTCTTCTCGATGAAGCGTGAATGACTCAATTCATAAGCAATACCCCAATGCTCAGCTTGCCAGCACAAGGGATGTACCTGCAGGAGGTTGGTAAGCAAGATGAGGGTCTGCTTCCTGATGAAGGGGTCCTGGTCCTTGAGGCAGAGGGAGATGTTGGGAATGTACCTGTCCACCATGGAGGTGTAGCGGATGCACAGGTCGCACATGACGATCACCACGTTGTTGCGAACGGCCACGTCCTGAGACACCTCCAGCTCCCTAGCCAGAGCTGCAATGCACTTCTTTGCCAGGTCCTCGTGCTGCAAACACAGTTTACCTGGGAAAACAAGGTGAGGGTGTCAGTGGTGGGAAGATGTTCTGCTTCCTAACCAGTTTGCTGCTTTACAGCCCAGTTTATTGGCTCCTTCGAGTCCAGTATGAGCCAAGAAATGAATCGAGAAGCGAACAGGGGAATAAACAAGAAACATGTTGGAACTTGATGAGCAATCTGCACCATCTCAAAGAAATGATACTTCAAGGAGTTCTTCCAAACTCCTCTTAGACCTATAGTGTGGGTCTCTATGTCAAATTCCCTCCTTCACAGAGAACTATTTCTGTGCACAGGGTATTATTCAAAGCAGCTAAAAACGAACAGCCCCAGCTGTCATAGGCACAGTAGGGAGACACCCACCTCTAGGAGCATCACTAAACCAACTTCATTAGCCTGCTTTCCAACATTACTTCTCCCTGACTCTGTACAAAAGTATTAAGCTTCCCAAAGCAGTTAAGCAAAGAGTATTACTGTCTCTCTGCAAGAGAAGGGACTTGTTCCTAACCTCAGAGGGACTACCAAGCCAGAACTTTCTCCATAATACTGCAGATTTCACCAGGCTTCTATCACAAAGAAGCTCCTCACTCATGCTGAGGAGAGCAAGTAACCACATGTAGTCATTCTGCTGTCAACTGCATCAAAAGCACCAACTTTTCCTGATTCTCCAAGATGTAAAATAATCCATCAGAGAGACAGCAACCAACTCTGAGTAGAGGGACAGGACAAATCTGAAGGACATGGCTGATTATTGATCACTATTAATGCATTAACCACTCTGAGAAGCAGTCACATAGAAGACAGCATTCTGATTGTGCAACTTGTTACCATGGATCTTTGCACTGCTGAGAGCTGTGAGCTGAGGCTGTGCACACGTGGGCACTGTGGTTGTTACACTGAGACAGCTTTAGCCAGGAGGGCTGAGGATGGGATGCTTGAGGGCATGAGGCTGCAGGATGGCACCTACCCAGAGTGACAATGGCATGAGCTCGGACCACTGGAGGCATGGCTGATCCTCTGAACTGGGACAGGGGCTGAGAAGCTGGAATTTCTTCACCATCTGTAGATCTAGACACTAGGAAAGAAAAGGTCAGGAATGAAAATGTGCTTTTTCAGTAAACAGTGCTGGCTGTAAATGCAAACTGAAGGCAGAAAGGGAAGAGCCTCACACTGGTCCTTGCTGACAGAAGCCAGAATGGACTGAACCAAGAGGAAGATTCGTTTCTCCACTCTGGCTGGACACAGCTGGGCAGCCTCTCCCAGGATGAAGAGGTGTCTCACCTGCAGAGATAAAGCAACATGGCACTCAAAAGGCAAAGGCTGAGCTGCAAATGAAATCAGCAGGAGTCAGTTTGGTACAACTCCAAAAACAACTTCAAATTCCCTCAGTCCTTTCAAGGAACAGTGGCCAGGAAAGGTGAAGCTTTGAAACAAAGATGGGCTGTGAGTGTTTAACACACTATAAACCCCCTACATCTACTAACAATATTGAAAGACTCCTCAAAGCATTTCACACGTTTTACAGACTTACTTCCCAAACAGCTCATGGTACAAGTGGAACAGCAAAGAAAAAACATGTAATTTTATTAAAAATACATGGGGTATCATACCCTGAAAGCAATAGCTGAGTATAAAACTGCTGCATGCTCCCAGGCCCACAGATACCAGATTTCATGACAAGCTTACACATGAGACATGCACATCAGGACCTTCCTATGTAACCCAGCTACTGGTGCCAGTTTAAGGAGCACTAATTTCATCCTTTGCACAATCTCTGCAACCAAACTTACCAAGAGATCTTCATGCAGCTGCTCCACTCCATCCTCTCTGAGGACTATATTAGAAATATAACCTTCACAGGTGGATACTAAGTCTCCACACACCTGGTTGAGCAGTTCCTGTTTCATAATTAAACAAAATCAATTCAGCACTTTATTAATTAAACAAAATGTAGCTTTAAAATCTGTCCGTGCATGAATCCTTAATGTCAAAGCCCTTATATGCTTTTAATAATCTAGTTTCTATTGAAATCAATCAGACAGTGCCTCAGAGCTTTAAAATTATTCCTGCACATCAAAGGATGAGTGCAAGTGTCAAAACACCTTGGAGAATCTAGCTTTTAATGATCCACAGACCTAAATTTACATCATTACAGAAATCACACAGATCTAAACAAAAAATATTTAGGTGACTGCTTCACAGAGGTTTTTGAGGTTGTCTCTGTGAATTTTCACATGTTGCTTGGAAAGTGCAGCTCCATTCAAATGAAAACATGATGTGAATTCCAAGGAGTGGAGGGGAAAGAAGAAAAGCTAATTGTCTATCAGACTGTGATGAAAATAGAGCCTCATTTCTCTTTCTCTACCATCTAAAGCTGGTAATGGAAGAAAGCAAATACCTACACATATGGCAGCTGTGCTGTTAGAACTGATCAAGGCACAGGCACATCTGCCTTTGGGTGTAAGCCAACATCCTGTGATGACCATACCTTCAAGGGAAGATTTTCTGCCTCATTTTAAAACACAGAAACTATTGATCCACCCTGGCTTCTGAAGCACAG
The DNA here is from genome assembly GCA_024611195.1 of Ceyx melanurus. Classification (NCBI taxonomy): domain Eukaryota; kingdom Metazoa; phylum Chordata; class Aves; order Coraciiformes; family Alcedinidae; genus Ceyx; species Ceyx melanurus. The sequence goes on from JANHGL010021237.1 coordinate 42,319, forward strand.
AGTGGGCAGTTACAGATATTATTTACTAGACATTATTGGGACACCTATTACAAAACAGCTGTCATTAATATTGAAAGATACAGCACATACATAAAGAGAAGCCATTAGCAAAAGAAACCTGCATTAGTTTTAATTTCTTTGCTACTGTACTCAGGCTGGGAGCTCTATTTTCCAGCAAGACAGCCCTCCTTCTCACCACAGGAATGGAAGAAAGCTATGGCATAAAACAAACAGCAGCAGCAAAGAGAAAAGTGCAAATAATGTTATTAACTCCCTGTGTGCTCCCATGAGAAAGGTCTAGAAAATATGTATATCTGCAGCAACTCTGACATGGAATAATCAGAGCTTAAAGCACAATCCTATAGCTTCAAACTGGAAGAGCTGATATCACAAAGGTTTCCTTGAGGGATTCTGTAAACTTTAAAAGGTAAATACAACATATTTCAAGTGGGGAAAAGAAGAATCCTTCTGAAGAAAGATATCTTACAAGTCCACCCTTAGCTACAGGATTCTCTCCAGCACGACTGCTGGAAAGCAAATAAAAGAGCTGAGCAGAAGAGACTGGAGCTGCTGGGGTCAGATCCTCTTTCTTTTACCAACCTACAGGCTGGAGACAGAAGCTGCCTTCAGGAGACAGCCCTCCTGAATGTGAAACAAGCTGGTTTGGAGAGAGGCATTTGAAGGCTCACCTGAGCCTCCTCTGGCACATCTGCAACAGCATGGCACAGCTTCTGCAGAGTCTCTACAGCTGGGCTCAGCACCTCCAAGGGACACTGGGACTCCTGCAGCCAGCACTTGATATTATCTGAAAAAGGACACCACACACAATGAGCATTTCCCAAGCTTATCAGCTGCTCACAGAGAGGCAATCAGTGTGGAGATGGGAGGCATCAGTGCTGCCTTCCCCTCTGCAGCTTCCCAGGGCCACTCACCAATCAGCCTCTCTGAAGTGTTTTTAGGGAGGTGCTTTGCAACATGACCGATGACACACAGCACATGTCCTGTAGTATCAGGGCTCACATTTTGCTGCCTGAAAAGGAGCAGAGCAGGCAAAGCAACATTAACTAAGGAACAACACCAAATCACAGTAGAAAAAGCCTTTAATCTGGGATATGTATTATTAAAGCAGACCTGTCCAACTAAATGAAAACTCAAAAAAGCTTAAGGCAGGAGTTGGTTACTGCACCAATGTGCAGGCTACTGCTGGCCTCTGAGCTGCAGAACAGACTGCCTGAATGAACTGTCTTGTAAGCAGCTGAACAGCAATGCCTGTGGAAAGGCAGAAAGTGCTCACTTGCTTTGGAGGATGAAGTTCAAAGCACACGTGTACCTGCTGATATTGTCCCAGGATTCAATGACCTTGGAATAATCCAGCTTGGGTGAAGAACCTGCCACTTTAGCAAGCAACATCCAAGCTGGCACAGCATGTTCTGTGGCCACGTGAGACAGGATGTTATTGATGAAAGTGGAGGTGAACTTCTTCTGTCTGGACCATATATGAAAAGCCTTGCTCAGGTAACGGCTACAGGGAAGAGAAATAACAGAAAGAAAGTTAAAGGAGGAGCAAACAAATCAGTCTTAGACACTGGCAGTCAAACCCACCATCCCTGCCCAGGATGCACTGGGCAACACAACAAAGCTGCTGTTGGCACACGTAGGAGTTTCTGCTCTCTATTGTATTAGCAATATCTTCAGCCTTTGTGTTCATCATCCTTGTGCACTCCAGACCCAGCACACAAGCATGGCTGCAGTGCTCTCTGGAGTGCTCTGTCAGCAAGACAGAAGTTCTAATGACACATCAGGAAAATGGGATTTCAGCAAGCTGTAACCAAGACTTTCTAGCAGTTGTTATTTAACATGACTGTATCCAGTCCCATTATATTAAAGCACCATAACTTGCTTATTTCTCTATTTGACCCTAGTTAGCTACTTCATCTTCAGAGTTCTAAGATTTATCAAGCTGCAAGGTACTCTAAGGTCATGAAGAAGAAGGTGCCACAAATCTGCTAACTACGTTATAAAATAGCCCAAATTAGAACACTGACAGTTTCACAGCTTGGCAAGGCAGCACAACCAGTAGCTCATTTTCTATTTCTGAGCAATTATGCCCTGTTGACTAATAAACATACAGCTGCCTTTAATCAATGTTGTGTCCTTGTCATACTGTGTGTCATCCCCTCTCTTCTGCCTCTTCCCACAGCATTCTGCAAAAGGCAGAATAATTCTATTTGTCATAAGACAAGTAACATATTGTGCATCAGAATTAATAAAAGGCAATGTTCTCTTATCTTTATATATCCTCTCTTAACTTCTGTCATTAGAACACCTCCATTTGACTCAAATAGTCATGCTGCTATCAACACCTCAAGAACAGTATGCAACACTCCTGTGTGCCAACACTCCAGCTCAGGGAGTGAGCACAGGTAACAGGAGTGAAGTGAAAATACTTGACACCAAGGAAAGCCACACTCTTCTCCCCAGCTGCCAGCTTGTCCATGCTCAACAGCTCCTTCATCCCAGCAACTGGCAGAGCAACACATGCCCCTCACGTCATGATAGTTTCCATCTCTAGCAGGAATATGTATTTGTACTGAGGGTTTCAACAGGGAAATCAAATAGCTTAAAAAAATAACCCAATAAATTGAGTTTCTTGGCCTTACACAATGGCACGTGCATTTAAACTATCTGTAAACTGTGATACCTAATGGTCTGTGGCCACACAGTGAATGAGAGCACTGGGAGTAGGAACTCATATTCTTATCTTAGTCCTCCAGTCAATAGGCAATTTCCTTCTGTAAATAAAGAGCTGCCTATTCTAACAGGATTAAAAGTGAAAAAAGAATTCAGGGATTTTGTCCCTGAATGACAACACAGTAAAGGCAATAGAACACCCCATGCATTGGACAAATGGCCATTCCAGAAAAGCCATCAGAGCCCACACTGCAGGGAAATGTGCACTTACTTCAGTTCCTGGCTTTCTGAAGTCAAGAGGGTGAGGAGATCCCACGCCAGAGCCTGCTTTTCATCTTCACTCCTGAATTTATGATAGGATTTTATGTGTTGCAGCAAGAGCTGATCAAGGCAATCCAGGGCCTTTTCTTGGACAGAGCTTTCAGTGTCCATCACAGCAGGTACCACTCCATGTAACCAGGCCTTCTGGACCAGAATGTTCTCATGCTGTGACTGAAGCACATGTTGTATTAGAAACATGGAAAAATCAAGAATCCTATGTGCATGGGTAAGACAGCAAAGGCTTAGAAAACTCCAGATTTGGCTACTCATTTTGAAAAGAAGTTTGAACAAACCCCAGAACACTTCTCAACACCAGAATGTGGCAGCATATGGCACAAGGAAACTTGCATCTCCTTGGCACCACAAGGTATTTGATCATATCTATGACCAAGCTACCTGGTGCTTCTGCTGGAGTACTGCAATACTTGGGTTTGAAGCCCTATAAATAATTATAACAGTAGCTCAATAAAGCTGTACAGCAGATGATTTAATACTAAAAAAAGAGCTTTGCTTAATATAAACCCTGTGCTCCAAGCCTAACTTACTAACCCTTTGTGAATAAATAGAAAAGAAAGACAAATATTGCAGTGCTATCATCTACACATTGCGTCTTAGCAAAGTGATTCAGGGCTTTTTTTAACTTGAGAAGACCAGCAACATAAACATTTTCTTCATGACACATAAATCAACGGTCAGGAAAATAAATGTTTCCAACAGTTGGAAGCATTCTACCTAAATCACAAGTATGTATAAGAATGAGTCATGACTTGCAAGTCAAAAGGCAATAAAAAAAATTTAAACACAGCCATAAAATGCAATTCACTGGATGAACAACTGACGTGCAGCACATCTGTCTGTTTCCTGCTCCTCCTTTTAACCTACAGCTCACTCATCCCAGCTCTGCATCCCAGCTGGTTTTCCTCACCAGCAGCAGCTCTGTTATGGACTGCAAGGCCTGCTTCCTCACAGACACGGCCGGGTCCCGGCAGCGGTCCTGGAGAGTGGACACATCTTCTGCAGTGCAAGGGATCACTTTGTGCTTCAGGATGTTCATAAAGACCTGCAAGTCAAACACCCACATGACTCCATTGGGGATACAAGCCATGCACACTGGGTAGCAAATAAAAACCATCACCTACCCCCTGCTGACTTGAACTAGAGATTAATTTCCCTCGCTGCGAGTGAAACACCATATTAAGAATTTATGAGCACTGGGCACAAGCAGAATGGAAGTGAAAGCAGCTTTTCAGTGCCTCTGAGCTGTTAACAGCCTTTGAATGGACTGAATGTCACCGTTTCCCCTTGAAAACAACGTGTCTCTTGCATTAAAAGAAACCCCCAACAATTGTAAAGCCATCACTTGGAAGCTCAAACCAGTGTGTGAACTGAGGGGGAAGAGCTGGGGTGAAGAGGCTGAACAGAGGAAGGCAGTGAACAGCAGATGTCTGTGTTTTGAAATGATGTTTTTATTGAAGTGTGTCTCTTTAAAAGCTAATGACTTCATTAAAAGCACTGAGCCACACGCAAAGCATCCTGCAGAAGGAGGCTGGATAGAACCCAATCTTGTTGTTAACAAGGTCAAAACAAACTAAGCAGCTAATATGCTTCAGTTTATAAGGAAGTTGCTTAATTGAAATACCTATTGACATTTGAGAAGAGCCTCTCTTTCTAAATGACACCAGAAGAGAATGCCAGAAAGAGTACTAGAAAAATTTTCCATCATCAGGGTGGCATTATTTACCCTGTAGGCACTCTGCAGGAATAGCAGGAAGCTACAGGTGGGCAGAGCTAGACACAGTTTGCTTTGCTGCTGTGGCCTCATTATTTATGTTATCAGCAGGCTGGGTGATCACTGAGAACTGGGAAGTGAGTGCAAACCACCATACCTGGAGAGCAGACTTCCTCACGTTGGTTTTCTCATCCCTGGCTCGCAGTCTCAGCATGGCCATGACTTCTCTTCCTACCCAAAACAGTGATAAAAGGCAATTACCCACAGCACCATTTAGCAGCTCTAACAGAGAGAGCACTGTGCTGCAGTGAGGAGGGATACAGCTCTGAACTCAGAGAGCTGAGGGATACAGCTCTGAACTCAGCAGAGACATAATTTGTTGCACGAGACTTTTAGAGAGCAACAGAGCTGAACAAAGCACAGCATAATTTAAGTGAAGCCAGAAGGAAAAATATTCCCAGTTCTTTCATTTGAAAAGATATCTTAGGATGTATCACAAAAGAGAGAGACACACCAAATCATTTGATACATGCAGCAAAAAGAAAAAAAAAACAATTCTGTATTTTCCAACCTATTTATTTGTGTGTCAGGCCACCCCCAGAGTTTGAGAGCTCATCAGATGGACCATGCCCAGCTCTCACACAAGTCAGCAGCACAGGTAACCCTGCCATCTGTGGGAAAAGCATGTGGAGGGCAGAGCACAGACAACTGGATCCCAAGAGAGGTTTAAAGACCTGTAACTGAGAGCTTAGAACACCTACAACCTTTCTGAGTCATGCCTCATTGCTGCACCACGTACCAACATAACCTGCTCTGTTCTACAGAGGGGAAATGACTCTGCTTACAGACTAACTGAATCCCTCCAGGCTGCAGAATGGTAGCTGCAAAGAACTACCCCAGAATCAACAAGGAAACCAGAACACATTTCTCCTCCTGGAATGGCAAGTTAGGCCTCAAATTTTACTTTCCATATGATTTCTACATTATTTTTCTCAGGAAAAAAAATATATAAGCAAGACAGTAGTTCATTAAATGATATTACAGAGCCACAAGCAATTATTTCTCACCTTCTGTATCATTCCAATGGACACTGACAAGCTGGCAATACTGACTTCTGGCATTTTACCATTGCTTTGAAGGTTTCTGTTTATTGCTGTTTGTTTGATTTCCTAGAGCACTGAGATTTCCCAAACACACACCACATTTGGAGATGTGTTACTTAGAGACATTCATGTGGAGATCCACTCTGCTGCCATTAAGAAATAGGATCAGTCACAGGGAAATAATCAAAAGCAGGGCTTTTTTAACCAAGGGAAGCCAAGGGACTTTGATCTGTGCTTTCTTAATGGGCAGTTAACTGCAGTCGAGTCTGCCTCCTGAGAGCAGCTTGATGGGCAAAGCACAGAACCTTTTCATGGCAGGACTTTGCCAGCTCTTGTGAAGGTGACCCAATCTGCTAAAATAATCACACTCCTTTTCTCTGCCCTTGTGCATTTATAGCACGTGGTGTCTATCCTCAGCAAAGGCTTCTTTCACTTCTAAAACATGAGCTGCTTGGTCTTCATAGAAGTGCAAAATTAGCCCAGGCTTCAGCCAAACAGGAGTGTGTGCCAGACAGCTTTGCTAATGCACCTCGACTGACTGGGAGAGCCCTGCATCCCAGCTATCCTCCTGAGCTCCAGACAGCCCTTTTCAATCCAGCCCCTTTCTTAATTTGTTTTGCCAAGTGCCAAGTGTATGCTCAGCTGGGTATCAGATACAAAACCAGGCATCTTCTGCCACCAGCAGTCTGCAGCTAAAGAGGGAGCACACAATAACTCGAGTGGCCTGGAGGACTTTTCTATCTGAGACAGCAGATTAAGGAAATTTATCAGTGGAATGTTTTAAAAGAAAGCTTTCAATGGAGAAGATGGGAGCCTGGCTCCTGGAGATAGGGAGAGAGATCCCACGTGAAGAGCAGCATGAGACACATAACAAAGCCACAAAGGCAGGATGGGAACCAAGAGAATTGAATTGTCAGCAGTTCAAGAGAGGTGAACAGCACAAACCCAGAGCAAAGATACTGGCAGAGGCCTCAAGGTTGGGAAGAAAAGCTTTGCAACAGAAGATGAAAAGAAAGGAAGAGACTCAAAGAAGAGACATCGTGGCCACAAAAGCCAACTTACACGCTGATTTCATGCTATCAACAAATTAGAACCAGCTCCTTGCCATTCTGCATTAGTCCATTTAACCTCAGTCTTTGCTTTCAACTCCAGCCAGTACTGCAGAGAATGGAATTCTTCCCCACCTAACAGTGCTAGTCAAAGGGGCTGTGTTTTATGTAGCAAAAATATATTACTTCTTTGTGCACCAGAGCAAGAAATGTAATTATCCCTAAATTTATGGAGTTGTATTACAAGCCACATCAATTACCATCCCTTTTGGAAAGAGGAGATCACCTGCTTTTCAACAAGTGTTGCCACCACATTAATCCAAATGAAGATCAGCATTTCAAGATTAAATGTATTTTTCAGACTTCAGTGGAAATAGTATTTCTTTATGGCTGGCACTTCCACCACCTTCATCACCCCTAAGTGTTTTTTAACAGCTCCACAGAAAACTCTCTCCACTTCCTTTGAAAAACGGACATGGAATATGGGTCAGAAAGTCTGATTCTAATTAAGGTTTCCAAAAATCATCTGGAAAGAGTAGTGTAATTTTGACATACCATCAAGCACAGCAGTATTGCTGCTGTCTGTCAGCTCAATAGTCTTGAAGGTCGGGAAGGTCTTCAGTGGATGGCTGGACGTAGCTGAAAGGAAAATTACAAGTTTAAGCATGGAACAGGCACGTGTTCAGATGGCTGCCTGTTAAACAGAGCCTCGTGCATGGCCCAGGTTTTACAAACAGGCATTCTTTCAGAAAATGGCCTGCCAAGAACAGCCTGAGAGTTACTAGAAGAGCATAGCACTGTACCTTCTGCACTGCCTATCAGACTCGTAGTGTTTGTGTTTTCTTCCAGGACTGTATGGTCAGAGGCTGCCAAGAAGAAATTAAAAAGAAATCAAATTAAGTATTTTAATTCTGGGTATTCTGTCATTCCAAATTTTTTTTTCAGGCAAGTAAGCTAACTGTAGGCTGCTATGTGCATACTTCTGAATAGTGCCATCTGGCCTTTACCACACCTGAGGGAGTTCAGAATGCCAATCACGATCAAAACAACTTAGCAGAAGCAAAAGGCAACTCAAGATTTAATCAACTGTCAGGCAAGAATCACCTTTTTTTTTTCTTTTCAATGAGCAATTTCAGTCATCTGTAAATATCCTGCAAAGGTATCTCATGGAGCAATCTATTCAGAACTGATATAGGAAAATAAATGCTTTCTAGATAAAGCTTCATGAGTAACAAGGCTCATCTATTACTTCTCATTATGACACAATACACAAGGACACTCGCTGCAGATTTTTTAATTCCTGACAGCTCCTTCTCCTCTCCCCCAGCAATTATTCCCCAGAACGTTCAGGAAAGACTTGCTAATTGATCTGTGGTACTCACAGCTTTGTAATAAGTCCTGCACACTTGCCAGGGTTGCAGCTGCTTTCATTTCCAGACAGTAGGCAAAGCTGCTTAGAGCTTTGCTGCGGACCACGGGCGCTCTGTCCGAACAGCGGCCAAACACCATGACCTGCACTAAAAACTCATGCTTTAGAAACTTCTGCTGATCCAGGGACAAGGAGCTGTCCAAGTTCCTCTCGGGCACATCCAACAAAGCCAGTGCTACATCAAGAGCAAACACTCTGTAGGCAATCTGGAAGAAAAAGCACACGTGGTGCTGTCAGTGCAAGAAAAGACATTCACCCTGCTCCATTTACCCCTTTTTAGGTACCAGCCATAACAACACCACGAAGCAGTACTGATATTGACCCCTCCATCTTCAAAATATTGCTGTAGCTGAACCCTGGAACATCAAGATGTACTTACTTTGGTGTTCCTGGAATATTTATAAAGCCAAGAGATGAAGTCAGCAAACTCTGTACAGGGGAGTTTAGTCAGCAGAGTCACCAAGGCCTGTGCAGCGTACGTGCGATAATCAGCTTTGTCTGGGACCTGAAGAACAAGGGTAGTGTGCACAGTGAGGTATTTCCATGGTGTATGGGATTTGGATGCTCTGCTCCACCACCCACAATGGCATTGCAGTGCTTAGGGTAAGTTTTTATTCACTGAGGCAGTACAGTCACATTCAGCCAAGACTGGGAGAGCAATCACAGCTTCCCGGGTCACTCCTTCAGCACTCACCCACAGTCACACAGCAAACTCCCCAAGGCCAAGGTGGTGCTTGGATTAAATCCAGAGGCAGTATTTCCACATGGCATCTCAGAACCCCCATTTTTCTCTACCAAAACCATGGTGAAAGCAACTGCAAGTTGGCCACGAGTAGGGTACAATCAATTGTGAACTGCAAGTCTTCACCCTCAGCATTCTTCTAAGTGACATTATTTTCAATACATCTGAAAACTCATCCAAATTAAAATACAAGCAGGTTGTCAAGAAACTTGCAAATGATGAAAAGCTTTCAATTTCTTACAAAACACTGTGAAAACAGATTGTTTGTTACAGACAGGGCAACGAATCCCCACGTGAGCTCTGAGCCCAGGGTGCCATGAAGCTCAGCTTACCTTGGTGCAGATATGTTGCAGCAATATTCTAAGAACAGGAAAAACACCTTCCTTCAGCTCATCTGTTAGAGAACTGCACAGAAGCAAAACAAGCAGATTTTAATAAGGCTGGCTTGATAACAGCAAAAAGCAACTCAAGGACATATCTTTTGGAATGCATTTCAAAAGCCAGGAAAAGTGCACATTCTGGAATCACAAGCACTAGTGCAACAGGATGTGGTTGGGGAGTAAAATCTCCTTACTTTGTACCTTAACCTGGCTTTGCAGGCAGAAAACATTTCTTTGAATGCCTTTCTAAATTCCCATCACAGACATTCTAATTAAACTTCATTTGCACAAACAACTTCAAAGTCACTGCCAGTTTGTCTCATCCCTTTATCAGCTACACAGGGAAGTGAGGGCTTGCCAGAAGAAAGAGTGACAAAGGCAGGAAGGGTAGTGCCAGAGCTCTGTGCTTCACCTGATGAACCTCACAGCCTGATTCCTGGCACTGATCACATCTGACGTGACTGTGGGGGCTGCACGTCTGGACCCTGCACCACTCTCCACCATCAGAATCACATGGAGGAGCTGCTGGAAGACACAACGAAGGATCTGGAAAGAAAAAGTTCATTTTAGGTTCATTTCAGGAGAAACTGGAGCCCATGGTTAAGCTTCTGAGGTTCTCCTCCTCTAATCTGCCCTCGTGAGGCTGCATCTGGAATATTGTGTCCAGTTCAAGAGGACTGAGAATTGCTTGAGAGAGTCCAGTGCAGAGCCACTGAGATGATGGAGGGAGTGGAACATCTCCCTGCTGAGGAAAGGCTGAGGGAGCTGGGAGCTGTAGCCTGGAGACTGAGGGGGGACCTCATTGATGTTTATAAACATGTAAGGAGGAGGGAGCCAGGCTCTGCTCAGTGATGTCCAATGACAGGACACAGGGCAATGGGGCAATGCAAAGCTTGTGCAGTGCTGAGAAAGCAGAGGAGCTGAAACACAGAGGTGTGAGGCTGCTGAAGCTGGGCAGACACTCTGGTGTACACCAGGCTAGTGTGCATAAAGCTCCAGGCTTCCCTGACTAGACAGCTGCTGATAGCTGTTAGCTCAGAACTCCTTCAGGGGGGTTTGCAGACTCACGAACACAGCAGCACCTCAGTCACACCCCAAGTTCAAAAGCCCCATCCCCAGGAGCAGCACAGATTAGCAGGAGATGACACGGTGTGTTTGATGAGTTAAAAAAAGAAACCAAAAATGTGAAGCTGCAGACACATTTCTGGTAGAACTGGATGCTCCATGACTACAGACCAGTCTCTGAATGAGAATCAGCCCTGCACAAGAAAACCACCTCCCCATCATGCTCCTCTGCTGCACAACCCAAGGCCACAGCACTACCAAGCAGTGCTGGAGCTCCACCTAGCAGGAAAACAGAAAATTCCAGGTAAATGCAACAACCTGGAATTCTCTCTTTTTGAAACAAGAGGTAGCTAACCTGTGCTTTCAATTATTTTGCCACAGGAGTAACTGGAGCACAGAATTCAGTGCACGCAAAACGTGTCCTCACAGAAGTCAAAGGAAATAAGGACTGGGGTAGAAAAAAGCATCTTGCTTCTGCCCCAGCAAACACAGGCAGGGAAGATAAGGGAAAAGTAAAAACCATGCAAGCAAAAATGATGTGCAGAGAAGAAACAATGACTCTTTTTCAAAACCACAGTGAGGTTTTTAAAGATTCTGTCCAGTTTTTACCTTATCATCAGTGCCATGTAGAGGGGAACACAGCAATTGCAGTCCGTGGTAGGCCAGCTCAGGAACATACTTGGCTTTGTTAACATTCCTAAGCAAAGGAAAGCAAAGAGATGTCTTCATCAGAGAAACATTTGCTACAACCATGATAATCAAGCATGCTCACTGACTGGAAAACATTCAATATTCACTAATTGTTGTTTACTGTTAGCTGGGTGGAACACATCCTAATTATCTTTAGTGAAAGAAATCATCACTTTGGTTTTTGTATGAACAGGATAATAACAACACAAGCTCTGAGCACCTGACTTGTTCAGAGCACTGCATAAACATTCAGAATGATTTGCTCACATAGCTGCTGAAAACTCCAACTCATGGACCACTGGCTCTAATTTGGTCATTTCAACGAAGACCTGCAAGGAAAGAGGAGCAACCTTAGCTTCTGAGGGTCTGCACTTGGGGGTCAGGTCACAGAGAACTGGAGTCTAACTCTCAAACCACAGAAATAAGCAGATCCCAAAGCCCAGAGGTTCAACACCATGTGTGCAGCCCCAAGAGGTCCCCAAGTCTAACCAGGGGACCAGTTTATGAAAGGCAGGGCTGACAGCACTCCTGTGGCTATGGAGTGCTCTGTGTCCACCCAAAGTTTGTGCTAGGGGACAGAAGGCTCCTTGATTTGAATCTTCTTACCTTCAGGCAGTTCTGCACACACTCAGATTTCTCTTTTAGGGAGAACTTGGAGAGAAGTCTTAAGATGTTTTTCAACAAAAGGAAGATTGAGTCACGAATTTGAAGAAGATCGTCCGTTGAGAAGTAAACATTTTCACAGTCCTCTTCCTCCTCCTCTTCCTCTCCCTCTTCCATCTGCATTGGTAGAAAAGATCAACAGTACCATCCTGTCCCCTCTTTTGCACATTTGAGTTCTCAGGCTAGGTCCTGCATGATTTCACAGCCAACATTTTACATCTTCTCTTACAGATTAGTTAATACACTTAACACTGGGGAGGGGGAAACTAAACCAAAACAATCAAAAAAAAAAAAAGGCAGAAAGATGGAAGTTGGATAAAAAAAGGAAAGTTCCAGCACAGCCTATTCTTGTTTGAAATAAGGTCCATCAGAATAGAAGACAATTATCTGATTTCCAACTTGGAGATTCATTTCATTAATTCCCATTGTGCTACGACCTTCCCCTCTTGCTTGTCATGACCCTGATGTTCTCTCAGGATTTCTGATGCATAATCCTCAGTTTTGTTAAAAAAACCTCACCACACAAATGTGAGAAGGAGCAGCTGAGTACAGCAAACCAAAGCCCTTCACTTCCCATCACTCAGTTGGCAAGGAAATGCAAATGCCATGTGCAAGCTGGTCACAAACTGACTGGCAGGGCTCTTGAAGAAGCTGCTATGAATTACTTTCTCACTCTGCTACTGAGCTTCCCAACAAGATGCCACAGACAAGCTGTACTTTTTCTATTAGTCAGCAGCCAGAAACTGCAGCCAGTGTTGAATCACCAGATTCTGCAAGGCAGAGGATCAAGAGCACGGTTGAAGTGCTGAATAAAGGTTAAGAATGCAAAGCAGGGAGAAGAAGAGAAAGAGTATCACACTGACCTAGAAATGGAAAAGCTTGACAACAATTTGCTTACTAATATTTCTATCTGAAGAGATGACACAAACATCTTACATTGGCACTCCTGGAGGGTTTTCCTTTCTTTCTCTGTCTTCCTGCATTGGTCTGAGAGCTCTGAGTGTCCATCTTCTTCCTTTTCCTCATCAGATCTGGTTGTTGAGGCCAACTTTTTGTCAGTGTATGAAGGCACTTATCAAACATCACTTGGTGGAACAGCTGGTTAACTACACTGCCTGCCCAGAAAAGACAACATCAGCCACCTGCCAGGCTAAATACAGACAGAGCTTCACATCATCTGGCCACCTCTCCATTTGCTTTGACAGACAGGGAGATGATCAGGACAAAGGCATTGAACTTTCCTCCCAAGAAAGTTCAGGAGAGGAAAAAAGGATTGTCTGACAAAGCCAGACTGCACTGGGATGACATTTGCTGGTAGGATCACCAGCTGACTGACCCATTCCACGAGTAACCTGCTGCCCAACCAAACAAAATATGAACAGCACTACTAGTTTTTCCCCAGTGATGCTTTATCCACACTAAAGAGGCACATCCCTCTGCTCACCTGGGATTTCCAGCAGCAAGAAGTAGAGCCCAGCTGCGTGCAGGGCATGAACCCTCTGCTGAGCACCAGCTGCTTTCTGCTGGCCTGCCTGGACAAAGTGCTGCAGCACGGCCACGAGGGCAGCAGGAGAGAGGCTGGACTCACCAAACACACTCCAGATGTTCTGAGGCAAAAGAAGCAAGTGACAGTGAGAAATCCCATCATCCCAGCACCTACTGTTTACATCTTAACAGCTGTTGTTGCAACCAGCCCCCTCTACACATGGTATTATTTGTTTTTTAGAAGTATGTTGTAATAATTGGCATTGAGGGGCTGGAGTGTGTCCAAAGAAGGGCAATGAAGCTGGAGAAGAGCACAAGTTTTGTGAGGAGCAGCTGAGGGACCTGGGGCTGGTCACCTGGGGAAAAGGAGGCTCAGAGGCCTTCTGCCTTTCAACAGGAGGTTGGAGCCGGGGGGGTGGGGGTCAGGCTCTGCTCCCAAGGAACAAGTGACAGGACAAGAGGAACCAGCCTCAAGTTGCACCAGGAGGTTTAGGTTGGAGTTGAGGAACAATTTCTTCCCCTGCAGGGTTGTCCAGGGCTGTCCCAAGCTGCCCAGGGCAGGGATGGAGTCCCTGGTGGGGTGTCAAAGCATGGAGATGGGGTGCTGAGGAACAAGGGTCACTGGTGACATTCTGCAGACATCAAGGCAGGAGAGACTCACAGTAGCAAAGAGCACAGGGCTCAGCACGGCTGCCCTACCTCTCTGCTCTCATGGTCCCCCACCGCAAACGGCAGCAGCGCCCGGTAGAGGCGGGTGAAAGCGTCCAGCCCATCTCTCGTGATCTCCTCCGCTATCAGGGGGTCCAGCGGCTCCACCTCGGTGAAATCCAGATCCCAGACGGTGCTGACCCAGACTGCAGGGGACGAGAGGTTACACCCTGAGCGGAGAGGCCTCCTCCGGGCCCGCGCTGCGCTCCGGGAAACACTTCCAGCGCCAGGCGGAACAACGCGATCGCAGCGGGGACAGCGGCTGACAGCCCCGGGGACAGCCCCAGCCGCCAGTGCGTGTCCCCCCGCGTCGTGACCGCACGGCCCGACCACCCTCCCCCCGCCGGGGTGCCCTTCCCCGCACCTTCCCCGATGTCGCGGAGCCGCCAGCCCGTCAGGGCGCGGGACAACTCGGTCCCCGCCGCCATCCCGCCAGCGCCTCCCTTCGAACCGCCCAATCCCGCGCCGCCGCCGGCGGGGGCCAATCCCCGCTCCCGGAAGCGCTCGGGCCGCCTCCCGCAACGCGCCTGTGCGGGGCTCGGCAGCGGAAGGCGGGGCGGGGCGCGGGAACGGGGCGGCCCCGCGCGTCCCCGCTCGTCCGGCCGGGAAACGCATGCGCGGTGCGTGGCCCGCGGCCCCGGGACGGCGCCAGCGCTGTGGCGGCGAGGCGGAGGGGGGCAGCGATCGAGCGTAGGGAGAAGCGGGGGGAGCTGCGGGGCCGCGCCCCGGCCCGGGCTCCCTCCAGCGGCAGCCGGGGAGCCGCCGGGCCTCAGGGCTCCCGCCGCCGCCCCAGCATCCCTGCCGCATTGCGGGCCCCCGGCCCTGCCCCTGCCCCGAGCGCCGGCCGCGGGGCCGCTGTCAGCGCCGGGCCGCTCCCCGCCCCGCACGGCTGCCTCGTCGCCGAGCCGGCCGGCGCCGGGGGTCGATCCGCAGCCGGCGGAGCCCGCAGAGCTCTGTCCGTGGTGCCTGCGGGCAGGCCGGGAGCCGCCGATCGCCCAGCGGAGCCGCGGTGACCGCGGCCGCCCCCTCCTGCCGGTGCCATGAGTTTCTTCGGGTTCGGGCAGACCCCGGAGCTGGAGCTGGTGCTGAGCGACGCCGAGAGCCGGCGGCGGGTGGAGCACAAGACGGAGGAAGGCAAGAAGGAGAAATACTTCCTCTTCTACGATGGGGAGACCGTCTCCGGGAGGGTGGTCCTCACCCTCAAGAACCCCCACAGGCGGCTGGAGCACCAGGGCATCAAAGTGGAGTTCATCGGGCAGATCGGTGAGAGGGGTGCGGGGGAGGAGGGTAGGTCTGCTGCGGGGCGGCCCCGGGGATGCTCTGCCCGGTCCCACGGCATCCCCGGCACGGGTCCCTTCCCCGCCGGGCGGGTCCCGTTGCGCCTCGCTGCTTCGCACGCACCGTAGTGCGGGTCCAGGGAACGCCTCCGAGCCCCGCGGCGTGAAAACCCTCGGTGGTGTGAAGTGGGTTGTGATCGCCCCCGATCTGTGTGAGATGGGCAGTAGCCCCGGCGGAAGGGAGGGAATTCCAGACCTTTTCCAGGTCATTGTTCTCTTGTCCTATTTTCTCGCTTCTGCTCGGTCACTGGTTTCAGCTCCACAAGGCATGTGCTCGGAGGTAGCCTGGGTAAAATTGTGTTCTCATCCTGCTTGTGAGGGTCTGAGGCCAGACACCCCAGCAACACCAGCTCCCAGACAGTGCTGTGCTGTCTGTCGGTCCGTCTGTGTTGCTCGTGTGCTGATGGATTTGGGTATGGAATCAAATGGCTCAGCTGAGGATGGTGAATTGAGGCTTTGCCCCTACATCTCAAAGCACCAACTGCACCTTCCCAGCCCCTACCCTCAGCACACAGCACCTGGGTGGATCAGCTTTCCTGAGGCCTATGAGCTCATCTATTCTGCTTCTCAAGTGAGTGCCCACACACCTCTGCACGCTTACTTGGGTGCCTTTGGATGGTTCAGCACTCACACTCACCCGTGCAGATCTAATGCTTCCTGCTTTGCTGGAGGGAAGGTGCCTGCCACACCCACTCTTCCATCCCACTGGAGATGTCTTCGTGGAGTCCCACAAGCCAGAGTAGGTTCCAGATGTTCCCAGGGATGAAGCTGTGCTCGGTGGGGTCACTTAAACCCGGGGGTTTAAGCCCCAAACCAGCTGTGTGCCCAGCAGCCTTTGCATTGCAAATAGTATGGTGCAGCCAAGTGAACTTGAGGTTTTCCCACCCAGCCCCACTGCTGCTCTTGGTGTTTGTGGTGGCCTCACTTCTGCTCTGTGGAAAGCAAGGGCAAAAAAGCCTGTAACTGGCTGTGCCTGTTCAGCAGGAGCTAGCTGGTGACCTCCTGCTATGTGATTCCATCAGTGGAAATTAATTCTGATTCCTGCTCCGCTCTCCTCGCCCGCTTCTTGTTCCCCATCCTGAAGGATGTTGGAGCCACACATATTTAGTATCACTATGTGAGAAGGACCTATGGAAGATTTCAGTTTCCCAGTGGTTACTGTGTGCTGAGCATGCCACCAAAATACTGGCAGGTTTTTTCCCCATCCGGAAAGCTTAGAGCTCTGGAAAACCTGAAATTGCAACTTCTACCTGTTTGACAGGCTGATGTGGGAAACATCAATCCCTCCTCTTCTAGAGGCTGCAGGGTGCCAGTCTGTGCCCTTCCAGGGTAGCAGAGAACTCGGTACACTGACATTCATCTCCCTTTGCATCCTGTGGCAGGATGATCTATTCCTCATTTTCTGTGGCACGTGGCTTCTCCCTGTCCCATCAAAAGGCACTTTCCTCTCAATGGACACGTATTCAGTGCAGAGAGAGTTGGTTTATTTATGTCACCTGCCTGGCCTCAGAGGGCTCAATGGCACTCTCTGTTCTGCGTAAGCACGGGGTGTTCCAGTGCCAGTATTTCCATTACAGAGATAAGGTGAGCAGAGGGGTGTCAGAAACAGACATTACCTAACAGCTGAAATCTCATGGAGCATCTCAAGGAGCAGCAACACGAGTCTCACTGTGGCTCCTGAATGCTACCAGTACCTCTTGGAAGCCTCCTCTGCTGAGTTTAGTGCTGACAGTGAACTGGTGTCTATCTGACTGTCTGATGAGTTAGGCTTTTGTTTCCCCATCTCCCCCATATCAGATTGGCTGAGGCTTTACCTTTGAGCAGGACTGTGTGGGTGTCCTGCAGTCACAGAGCTCACACGCAGGGCTGGGCAGGGCAGATCTCACTGGTGATGTGTAATGTGGAGCTGCAAATTGCAGAGGTGAGTTTCTGTTGCTTTGACTCGAGGGAGAAAGCTCTGTGGAAGTGTTGAGAGGGTTGCTTTCATTGAAGGAGGAAACCTGTAGTAATTTCCTGCTGACACAAGAAGGTTGTGGGGAAAAGTGAAGCAATGTGACCACAGTGGTTAGCTGAGCAGGTTTGAACAGCTCTTCCAAAGGGGAGTGCTCTTCCCTCCTTGGTGTTCACATGCTGTGATGCAGGGATGTGCTTGGTGGAAGTTGACTCACCTGCCTTCCCACACTGCTGGTGAGGATCTTCCTTGGTGCAAATTGAGACCACTCAGACTCTGCTGTCAAAGTGTAAGCAGGAACAGTGGAAGCTTCCCAGCCCCTTGGTTGATCTCTTTCACAGAATTAGTGGTTTTTTTCCTGCTCTTGACAGTGGCAATGCTTTTAGTCTGGAATATTGTGCAGAAAAGTATTGGAAGGGATTGTGTGTGCTGCTGGCTCCTCTTCTCAAACAGTCCAAAAATCATTAACACCGATAAGAGGTGACCCCTGTCTCTCTAAAGCAAGCCACCATGTTCCTCATCCATTGCAGCAGGTGAGGCTGTGCAGACCTCTTTCTTCCTATTTAAGGGAGGAAAGTCCTGGCCTGCACCTGCCTCTGATGCAGAGCAGTGAGCAAGTGCAGTGTGTTGCAGCCACAGCTCCCCTGGTGGGTTCTCAGAATGGGCTGTAGGAAGCAGTGATGTGGAGAAGAGAGGTGCTTGTAGCTGTGTTAGCTCCTGCCTTTCCTCACTGTGTCACAGGGATTGAGCATCCCTGGTTAACCTGGACTTCTCTCTTCCTAGAGCTCTACTATGACCGAGGAAACCACCATGAGTTCGTGTCCCTGGTGAAAGACCTGGCCCGTCCTGGTGAATTCACTCAATCACAGACATTTGACTTTGAGTTCACACATGTGGAGAAACCTTACGAGTCCTACACGGGGCAGAACGTGAAGCTACGGTGAGTCTGCTCCCCTTGCTGTGTGCAGAGTGCAAGTGCTGCTGGTCACCACCACGACTCTGGGGTGCAGCAGCCCTCTTGGAAGCCTCATGTAACCCCAGATCAGTTTTGGCTGGCTGAGTTGGAAAAGGCTCTTGGAGGGCTCTACTTTTGTAAGCAGGCATCCCATGGAATTTGTTTTGCTCCATTTAAGTGACAAGAGACATCAGCCCTTTCTGAATCAACCAAAGACTTTCTCATTTAGTTGGTAACTCAAAAACCCAAAGAAACTGGTTTGGTCTCCAACGGGTATTTTCACTGCCTTTTAAAGAGTCTTGCTGACTTGAATCATGCTCTGTCTGCACACAGATGCCCAGCTTGTGTCTGTTCATAGGTTGAAAACCGTATTTCACATCTAAGCACTCCAGTGGACTTGAAATCCACTCACTGGCTTAGAAGGGGGCGTGCTGGAAAATTCCTAGATGTGGAGAAAGAGGCGTGTGTGCTGAGACTGGTGTGATCTAATCTCTTGCAGAAGGGCAGTGGTTTTACTGTGTGGAGCTGTTACTCAGATCCCCAAAGTGGTGCTTGTGTAGCTCAGGCTCCTGGATGCACGAAAGCATAGAGAAGGCTTAGAGAGTTTGCTTTTCCATTTGAAATTTCCTGTCTTTTCCAACATAGGATATTGGCTGCTCCAGAAGCCAGAGAGCTGCTGGATAGCCCAGTGCCATCCATTCAGCCCCATGTCCCTCCCTGCTTTGCCTCTCACTGCCTGTACAACCCTAACATGACTCTCCTTGCAGGTATTTCCTCCGAGCCACCGTCAGCCGCAGGCTGAACGATGTGGTGAAGGAGATGGACATAGTTGTGCACACTCTGAGCACCTACCCAGAGCTCAACTCCTCAATTAAGATGGAGGTGGGGATTGAGGATTGCCTGCACATCGAGTTCGAGTATAACAAGTCCAAGTATGTGTCTCAGAGCAGCCAGTGGCTGTGGGGAACTATTGGTTTGGAAGCCTGAGGCATGTGTCTTGCATGTGATCCTCAGAGGGATTCTTTCTTTGTGTGCTCCTAAACCGGAGGGCAGTTTAGACCCTGGTTGAGGGTCTGTGGGTTCCTCTCCTTGCCCCGTAGATGTGCTGTCTGGTCCAAGGAGTGGCTGTGAATTGCTGAGCTTGGAGCACAGCACGAGGCTGTCACAGTAACATCACTTTCTCTGCATCCTCGGCAAGATCAGTATTGCCAAGTGCCTTCCAAGTATCACATCTGCTCTTTACCACACAACACAGCTGAAGGGACCTTAATTCAGGCACAGAAGTTGGAAGCAGCAATTTTAAACTACTTTTACTGCTGACGCCAGCAAATTTCCCTGCAGTGTAACATTTGGGTTAGTTTTAATTGACCTAAAAAATTGGTTTGGGAGGCTGTGCTGTCGCATGGGCTTCTTGCAGATACTCAGCCTGAATTTCTGTTTTGAATTTATCTGATCATGACTTTTGATTTCCAGAAGGCCAGAGGATGAAGTGCTGCTGTTCACAGCAGCCTGGTGGAGGGGGTGGTTGATGGCATCTGCAGTTTGCAGCTGGGGCTGCTGATAAGAGCAAAGTGCCTGACACGCAGGTTCCTGCTCTTCAGCCTGAGCCCTGCCCTGCCACACAGTGTCTGACTGTGGTGTTTGCTTCCCCCCTGTGCCAGGTATCATTTAAAAGATGTGATTGTTGGAAAGATCTACTTCCTGCTGGTGAGGATCAAGATCAAACACATGGAGATAGATATCATCAAGAGAGAAACAACAGGGACTGGGCCCAACGTCTATCACGAGAACGACACAATAGCTAAATATGAGATCATGGATGGGGCCCCTGTGAGAGGTGAGAGGGCAGATGAACCCTTCCCATCCCCTCTGCTGAAATCTCCTGGGGTGGGAACACAGGTCCTGCAGTATCTTCAGCTGGATCTGTGTGCTCAGGAGTAGTGTGCATCCTGTCTCAGTGGTGAACTCACCAGTTTACATAGGTGATTAGATGTGACCCCCCTTCCTTCTCTTTCTCCTCTTGCAACGAGTTGCTAATACTTAATTCTTCTGATGGAGCAGTGGCAGAAACAGGAAAAGATGGAAATTCACTGTTGGCATGAGCCACCAGCTGACAGTGCTGAGACTCAGAGGAGAAAGATCGTGTTCTAGCTCTGTGCCAATCTCCTGTGCCACTTGTTTTCCTTTTCCAGTGCCCAGCAGACACCTGCCAGAGAAAATGTCACCTTACTTACATTTTCCTGCAGTGCTGTCTTGCTGCAGACCACAAGTGAGTCCTCTGCTGTTCAAGTGGAGATGGAATAGCTGTTTTGGTGGTGCTCTCCTAGGCTGTATCTGTGTGTTCTGTCTATGCTGATGGTTCCGTGCCCTTTGCAGGGGAGTCCATTCCCATCAGACTCTTCCTGGCTGGCTATGAGCTGACTCCAACCATGAGGGACATCAATAAGAAGTTCTCAGTGCGTTATTACCTCAACCTGGTGCTGATTGATGAGGAAGAGAGACGCTACTTTAAACAGCAGGTGAGAAACACAGCTGCCAGTTCTTGGACCTGTGGGTTGTTGCTTGGGATGTAAGGACTGTCTGGGAATTTGGGATTCCCATGGGGGAAAAACATGTTCTTGACTGAGTGTCTGTAAGGGCTAGAGGTGCAAAGATGGTCTAGAAGGAATGCAGTCTCCTCTAGATGCATTCCAAACCTGCCTGGATCTGTTCCAGGGTGACTTGGTCTAGGTGATCCTGCTCTGGCAGGGGAGTTGGACTGGATGGTCTTTCTAGGTCCCTTCTAACCTATAACATTCTATGATTCTGTGAATGGTCTGCAGAGATCAGATGTGTGTGGGATCAGATGTGTGTGGTGGTGGGGATGAGGTGCACACAGGGACTTCTTTCCTGCTCTGTTGCCCTGTGGTGGAGCTTGTGTGCTTCACCTTCTCAATTCCAATGTGGCAGTCAATGGCAGTAGGACAGAGCTGTCCAATGGGTGACCTGTGTGTGCTCAGCTGCTGGAAGGAGCACTCTAGCCCAGTTTCAGGAAGGCAGGTGGCCTCTTGTGCAGGCCACGGGTGGAACGCGGCAGCACGGACCGAGCTCTTAGCAGGGCAGCGTGGTGCAGCCTTTGGGTCTGGGTGGGGCCAGGAGGAGATCTGGCAAGGCCTGACAAGCCCTGCTGGCTGTGTTACTACAGGAGGTGGTGCTTTGGAGGAAAGGAGACATAGTGAGGAAGAGCATGTCCCACCAAGCAGCCATCGCCTCCCAGCGCTTCGAGGGGACGTCCTCGCACCCTGAGGCCAAGACCCCCAGCCAGCCCGCAGAGAACAACGGCCGGCAGTGAGAGGCCACGTGGAGGAGGCTGCTGTGGAGCCCCTGGGGACAGCAGCAAGGAGGAAGAGAAAAACAATCCAGAGACTTCATGAAAATAAATACCCGTTTTTGACTTCATTCCTTTCTTCAAAGGACTCGTAGGGTGGGAAGGGGATGGGAGGGCAAGGCACGCTGGAGCGCTGGTGGTCTGGAGTTGAAGGTACCCCAGTGCTTCCCAATCAACTACATTCCTCTGGGGTTGGCTGCTTTGAGGCATGTGTCTGGAGGCTGTGGAGCTGCCTGATCTCCTCTTTGCCCCCAGATCCTTTCAGTGTGGCAGTGGGGAGGGAGAGAGCAAGTGAAGGCCAAATCTGCTGCTTCTTCCAGGTGCTGTGTAGGATGGATATTTTTCTTGCCTTTCTGAAATCTTCATGAGGGAAAATGACACAGTGATTAGCTGGAAGGTAGAGGAGAGAGTCAGAGACTGAGGTGTGGCCTACTTGAAATTGCTGAGTGCTATCCCCTCGCTGCCTCCCCTTCCCTTTCATGCTGGTGTTGGATTCCTTGTCACAGACAGCTCCAGAATGCAGTTGACTCAGCCCTGGGCCTGCCACACAGCCCAGGAGCACGGGCAGCAGGTGTGCTGGTGGGTCCTTGCTGTGGAGCTCCTGATTGCTGTGGTGCACCAAGGAGCAGCTGTGGCTGGTAGGAGGGAGTGAGGTGTGAGAATGCAGTAGGAGGTGGCACAGGTTGGGCAGAGCTGCTGGGTGGGCAGTGAGGGCAGGAAGGCTCCTGGCCAAGAGCAGTGCCTTCCTAATCTTGTCCTGGCTGCCTGAGTGCCCTGGAGATTCAGTCTCTGGTTGCTGCACTCATACAGGTCCCAGTTGCTGCTGCAGAGCAGGGGCAGACCAGCCCTGAGAGGTCTAAGGAATAGTTTTGGAATGTGGGAAGTGACTGGGGGCTGTCCTGGGAGCAGGTTTGTGCTGCACACGCTGCCCTGCTCACGTCTGGGTCCTTGTGACAGAGCAGGCTTTGTGGAAGGGACAGACAGTAGAGAAAAACGTGTGTATTGCTTTGTTTGCTCCCTCGTGTGCTGCTAGATGAAGCCAGGAAGCAACTGGAAGGATGGTGGAGCTCTCTGATTCCAGAGACACATTCCTGGGCTGAAGTCACCAGTGAGGTCTGGGGTATGCCATGAACTGAGAACCTGAATGGCAGGGTTTGTCTTTTCTAAAATAAGCTTGTTTTAGTCTTCACTGAAGTAGCATCATGAGAACGTTCCCAGAAGGGAGTCACTCCTCCATTAAAAATTAGATAATGGCTTTGTAGACTGGATCACCCCTGTCTGGAGAATATCCATCCTGTTTAGATGTCCTTCAAGGAAGCAGGTGGTTAGATCTGCCAGATGGAGAGACAAGCCTGCACTAGATGCTGGGATTTGAGCTTTACAAAGTGGGATTTGTCTGGATTTCCCTGTGAGTTTGTGGCTTGCTAGGGTTTAGACCAGCTTCTTTTTGACCCTGGAATGAATGTCCTCTGCCTCTGTCCTACAGCTAAATGTAGAACAGTTTGTCTTGCAGCTGGAAAAATGGAAGTATCTTCTGCTTTCTTTAGTGGAACAGTGCTGGTGGAGGGAGTGGGGCCTAGGTGGGAAGGGGAGCTTTTTATGTAGTAAGACAGCTACTGTATTTCAGTGATAAATGTGTTTCTGCTTGCCAAAGTAAGTTATCTTTTACTCACCATGTGTAAGGTTGTGGTTTTTAGAGCTGGACAGTCTCTGTTGTAGAGGACACTAATGATCTCATCTCTGCTGACTGCATGTGTCACACTGTGTTTCTGCTCTGTAACAGTGCAGACCTGGCTTGCTTTTCTTCCATGAGCAGTCTGTGCCATGGGCTGGAGCTGTGTCTTCCTAAGACTGAAGCAAAAGCTTATTTTAGACAACTACCTTGTTACACCAGGGCAAGGGGGGTATCACCTGCTGCAGGTCTCACGTGGCAAAGGAATCTGGATGTTATTTTTGACACTTGCTCTACTCCCCCCTCTGTGCAGGGGGAAGCACCTGTGCTGTGGCAATACACCTTTCAGAGACAAAAAAAGCCCCCACTGGGGATGGCAGATACATCCTTCTGTGGTGAAGCTGAGCACAGCAGCACCCTAACCACCCTCTAGCTTCCCCTCAACTCCCATCCCACCCAGAGGTTTGTTTTTTTTCCTTGCCTATTCCTCTGGATTGTAGGCCATGTGGTTTTAAAGAAACCCCATGGTGAAGGTGTCTCTGCATCCCAGGAGTGGTTTGTTTACTGGCTGAACAGGATCAGTACTGGATGTAAGAAAACTGTCTGACAAGAGAATGCACTGTAAGGAGATTTCTATTAAACATCTGCTCATCACTTCTGGAGGGATTAGTTGGAAAAGGTGCATGAGCCTATACATTGGGTTGGTTGGTTTTTTTCCTACTTTGTGCCCCTCTTCCCTGTGTCCCCACTTGTGGAACCAGAATTTAGAAATGATTCCCATTTTTACTTAATCTCAAAGGACCATTCAACCTGTTACCCACTGGGCTCTCTCTTTGCCTGGGGTGGAGCAGATCTGCTGAGCATCTTTAGAGAGAACTTGAAGCATAAGGTCACTCCCAGGACAAGGTACTTTAGAAAAGCATTTCATGAGCATGGTAAGGGGCAGGTGCTCCTCGAGCAGGGTGCCCCCCTGAGCTGGGTGGTTCTGTTCAGTACTTGGGTCATTCCCTCTCCCCCAGGGCAGTCAGCCAGGGGGGGAGTGTGCAAGTACTAAACCAAGCAGTGCAACCTGTAATTAAGCCTCTGCTGTGTTTACGTGTTTCTTAATTCGTTGTCTTTTCAATGGCTGTATTTTAAAACTTGGGGTTTTTGTCTCTCCAATTAAACAGAGCCAGCCCTGGCTGTCAAATGCTGTGCACGAGTTTGTCTGAAATGGTTTCTACTGCCTGGCCCGGGTCTGATTTTATTTTGGTGGTGTTTTGGTTGGGGTTTTTTTTATGGTATTAAGAAATTTTTCTTCAGTGCCATACTGTGCAGCCCCTCGGACGTGCTGGAGAAGTTTATCCTTTGTTCTCTTTATAAATTCTTGGTCTTTCTTTAAGCTATGTCACTACTTAGAAGCTGTGGTGATGGAGGACCCATGTAGCTTCAAAATGAGCAAGATGGATTTATTTTAATTCCCTGCTGCCACTACTAAAATAACATGGGAAGCTTTGTACCTGCAGGAAGGTAACTTACTTTGCAGCCATGAGGCTGGACATGTATATACATCTAAATTTTCTTAATCTAGACAGCAGCTTAGTGATAGTTTTCTGCAGAAGAAATGTCCCTCTGCAGTCCATAGAACTGCCCTGGATCCTGTAGTAAACATCCTCAAGGATGCAACTGTTTTGTCCTTCAAGAGATAAAGCACAGATTTATTTTCCCACTATTACATACTGAATAGCTGCAAGTGATTCTGAAAGGCTTTATTTAAAAAGAAGCAAAAATAACTGTGTCAGAATAAGGGAGGTGTAGCTGCAGATGGTGTGCAGGGATGTTCTTGCTGCTGTGGCTGAGCAGGTAAACTTGAGCATTAGGCTGCTTTGGAGGAGACATCAGTGGGTTGGTTAGGAGCTGTGCTGCTGTCAGTTTCTTAATGCGGCTTTTCCTCTTCCAGGCTCAAGACAAAATCAAATTCCTCTGTGTTGAAAAGGTAAGGCAGAAAGAGCTGTGAGTGGAACTTCCAGGTTCTCCGAGCTGCCTCTCAGAGGGGATGGCACCAAGAGTCCAGGGAAGAAGGTTCTTACCTTGTGTCAGCGGCTGGATAGAAAGACGTTGTCTCGTGAAGAGCATCATGTTCTTTAGGGGGCCTCCATCTGCTTTATGTGCCAGGTGGTGAGCCTTGATTTCAGAGAGGGGGATGAACCTCTTTGTCATCCGCACAAACTGCACGTCCACCTGGGAAGCCATGGGCAGCAAAGGAGCATGGTTGGAGAGGGACAGAGCCTCCAAGTAAGATCTTGGTGGGGATAAAGCTTTTACAGGGAAAGAAATGACTGCTGTATACTGCTGGATGATGGTATGGAAGCTTTTCCTTGTTCAAGGCTAAAAGAACTTTCAGATATTTCTGGCAGGTGATTTGTTGACATGAACTTAGCCCTGTGCACTAGCAACACAGGCTTATGTTGTCACAGACAATGCCAAGTGGAGATGTAGGATGTAGCCAGACTCTGAACAGTCACTTCCCTATAATTTAGTGTGTCTCAAAACTACAGCTTTGGCTGCTGTAGACTGAGAGTGGTACTTAAAAGTTATTTGTTCTCTTCCCTAACCCAGAATTCTGCCCTGCGTGAGGTCAGCTCTGCATCCAAATAAGATCTGAAAATTTAGGGAGACAGAATTTGGCAGCCTGCTGGAAGAGACAGGGGACAAGGCAGAGAAAACAATCAGGACTGGATTTTCTCTTCAGAGAGAATAAGGAGGCTAGGCCTGGGCAGAAGCTCAGGAAGATATGCACTTTGATGCAGGAAGGCTTCTACCTTCACATGGCTTGCACACAGAGCTTGCAACAGCAGTATTTAGTTCACTACATTACCATGGACCATTTGGGGTTCTCTTTCCTGCTGGAGGAATCATAGTGAGGATCCTTCTGATCAAACTGTGTGTGATCAGGATATGCCTCCTTTACGATCTGAAGCAGAAGGGGAGAAGAATGCAAGACAAGTTCCCATCAGTAAAGAATATTGTCAGCCAAAGGTCTGAAATGCACTTGTGCAAGCTGTGGCTAGACACGAGGAATCATCCTGGTGCAAAAACCAGTCTTGCTTTCCCTAACTCCATTCCAACAGTGAGATCCATTTCCTTCCATTTCTTGGGTCAAAGCACTGCGGAGCAGCCTGGCTGTCAAAGAAGCATCATCACCTCTTTGGAGAGCAATGTGGAACACACAAGAAGAACACTGGGTGTGTGGTGACAGTCTCTAATGCCCCCATCAGCCCTGCTGTGACAGGGAATGGTGAGCTTAGGTGCCCTGACTGGACAACTCCTGGTGCTGAGGCAGAAGCAGGGCCACTGAGCTGTCTGATAACCCATCAGTTATTAAGTTTTTTCCCTGCCCTGAAGCACAGCACAAGAAAGAGGCACTCACCTTGACAATGCCAACGATGCCAGGCTCTTTACAGTTACTGTGGTAGAAGAAGGCCTGCTGCCCAAGCTTCATGGCTCTCAGGAAATTCCTTGCCTGTCAGGTGTAAATGAGAGACTTTGAGCTCTTTCTATCAAGCTCTCAGGGATTCATTATAAGCAGCAGGACCAACTAACAAGAGGGGTGTATGTGCTTCAGAGCTACACAGATAAGGCTTCCCACAGTTGTACTGATGAAATGAAGCAAAAACAAGGCTCAAGAACAAGATCCTGTTGGTTAGAAAGTACATGGGGATTCAACAGCTCAGCCACCCTCCTTCAGACAGCAGAATACTCCAGTTAGCTGTCAGCAAACAAGCAGCAAAGCAGAACATGTATAGAGGGAAAGCATATAGAGTAAGGGTGTGTGTATATATATATATATATATATATATCAGGGGAAGCATAGCTCATGGCAAAGTGTGGAGCAGAAAGATGTAGAGTGATAGGAAAGAGTTGTGG
>JANHGL010021238.1:6031-50464 GCA_024611195.1 Ceyx melanurus
GGTGACTTGGTCTAGGTGACCCTGCTCTGGCAGGGGGTTTGGACTAGATGATCTTCTAGGTCCCTTCCAACCCCTAACATTCTGTGATTGTGACAGGGGAAGGAGCACCAAGAGCTCCACCATGATAGGAAACAAACTTGAGTTGCCAGGTGCTACAGAGGCTACATCTAACTAACATTGATTTTAGTGTAAATTGACATGGAAATTTTGGGTTTTCTTTTTAGTCAGCAAAGTTACTTTCTAAATAGCAATCTACTCACAAGGTTCTAAGATTTCTTTCATCTCTCCAAAGCATCTCTACCCATTCAGCATTTCACTAGAATTACCATTTCAGTATTTTTAATTGCCTGCTTAGTGCTGAACTAATAAGGTACCTAAACCAATGCAGTTGTCATTAGCAAAATTATTTCTCCTTATCTCCTTTATATCATAATAAGATAATATCAGTTACTCTGTGCATCATTGGAATTCATTGGTGACTTATGCTTCAACTGGTTTAAGTACCTGAATTTCCACACAGCAGAAGATAGTAATTTAATCCACTAAGTGATAATTTCTGGATCTTCTTGTCCCTCCATGCAATGCATCTTGGCAGCCACCACACAGGAGAAAAAAATAAAAAAATAAATTCAAGCTTGCTCAGATGTGGACAGGCAGAGAAGCAATCTAAAAATCTTCAAATCAGAGATAATCTTCAGAGTAGGTAGTTGTTTAATACAGGCATCTGATGCCCCTCCTGTGTCTGAAAAATAACAGTTTTCTGTTAGTGAAAGCAGTCCTACCATAGAGGCCAAATTATCTGGCTCTTACACGTTTATCTCTGAAATTAAGTTGATCTGTAAAGAATACTGTCAAAATTTTACATTAAGTTCTTAAGACAGCAGGCCTCTGCACTCCAAATTCTGTCTCTGACTTCCACAATATATGGAGTAAGACTTTTCCATTTCCTTGTCTCTGAGCTGCAAAACCAAGGCAGCTTCAAATCTGAGCTCAGACCCTCCATTAAAGATAAACCCATGCTTTGTCTACATCTAGATATTCAGTTTGGAAAGAAGCATGAGGCATGCTGCATTTCCAGATACACTTAACAAGCAAAAAGCATCATGATACCTGGCAGTATTGATTTTTGTCCTTTTTTTCTGCAAATCAATATAGCAGAATTTATCAAAAGTTAATTCTGTAAGCACAAAAATGAGACTTTCACAAATCTTAAGGAGCAGATCCCATGTTACACTATGTGCAAGAAGCTGCAGTAGTGAGCTCTGAATACAAAAAAAAAACATTCTCAGGGGCTGCCTTTTTACTCCAAGTCTGCATCAGGAGCACCCACAGAAACAAGAGGTTTGGCACCTGTGCAGCATCACTCACAGAGCAGTGTTAAAGAACAGATGTCAGTTTTTGAGAGCATGTTGCCATACACAGATTGGGCATGCCTATGAAGCTTCCAAAGCCATTTGACACCATATCCAAGCAGACACAGCAAGATTGGTGGGAGATTGTCCAGAAGGCACTTGACAGTAGCAGGTTCTAGTGAGTACCAGGGAACCACAGCTCAGCTGCATAGTGCCATATACTTCAATTGACAACCAGGATTTTCAGTTGTGATTATCAGCTTGAGATTCCATTGTCAGATTTCTCCAGAACAGAGTTCTCACTGTGACAGAAATGTTAGATACAGAAGAGACTTCAGGGAAACAGAATCACATTAATTCAGCCACAAGTGAACCTTTTAAGTTGATTGCATTCATGACTAGAGTATCAGACAACATTCTTCTGGAAGAATGACAGGCTTAGGTAAAAAGAACAGGAAAAATATTTTCAGTCAGCCTGTGGGATAACAGTTCACAAAAGCATCATGTATTAATCCACTGTACTGGATGGATTGTTGGATCATCCCTATATTGAAAGGATTGCTTAACTAACTCAGAGCAATATTGTCTTCCTTTAGAGTGAGAGTAGCATTTTACTCCTTAATAATTGTGTAGAGGAGTATTTATATGGGTCTAGTATGTATGCTACACTGGCTACATCAGCTTCATGTACTCTGTAGTGAGTCAGAAGCTCACTTGATCCTCAGGAGAGCTGATAGTATCAGTTGTTTCCTTTTTATTGTTTCAAGAAAGGGTTGTGGGGGTGGTGGTGGTGTAGGGGAAGGATTCTTACACTTTAATCACAAATAATCATACACCTCCACCCAAGCATATTGCCTCCATGCATCTTCCCTCCTAACCTCAGGTGACTTGATTGAAGCCTTTCCAAAAGGAAGGCTGCACCTGCCCGGACCCAAGAAGTCCAGCTCATTATTAAGAGTGCCAGAAACTGCTAACCAAGGACAGGCTGCCAGGCAAGCAGAGAGTTAACATCAGGTCACTTCAGTTTGGGAAGTCAAAGGAAATTCTATTTTAGGCAACAGTGAGAAACTGGCTATTTGCATTGCTTTAAATAAAAATGATCTCTATGTATGGGAAAATGCTTATAAAGACCCTCACTAAGGAGGAACCCAGTTTCTTTTCATCTGCTGGCAGGGACTGTTGCTAGCTCTGCTGAAAGGGCATTAACACCAACTTCTCTTGAAGAAAGAGGTTTGCAGAGAGAATCAATCACTATTGTCCCCGTTAATGTATTGCCATGCTGTGGAATAGACCAGCTCATCTGGAAACTGGGCACCAAGAAATACCTACTGACCTTTAATACTGGAATATCTTCTGGAGATACTTTAGACATTTGACTTCCAGTTTAAGTCTTCAGGGTTTACTCTTCAGTGCATTAGAATACCCACCTGTCAGGTGAGTCAAAGACTTCACTGTTTCTCAAGAAAAGTTACCTCTTTCACAGAAGCCAGGAACTGGGGTCCTTCTGATTGTTATTTGAACCTTAGTGGCCTTTAAGTGACATTTAGAAAAGCTCAGCACAGAAAGCAGTCTGGGGTTTGTTACTGAGGAAAGAGGACATCTGAAAAATCTCTGCTTTTGCATTCTTCTTGATGTACACTTCTGTTAAAACAGCTGTGCAGGGCACAGATTTACCATCCCCAGCTGCTTCTTACCTCATTTTCAGATTTGCCAGCTGAGCTGCTCAGATGAGCACTGCAACCTCCCTTCAGTCAGAATGAGGCACAAAGGCACAGCAGCTTAAGCAGCAGGTTAAGGAGCAGAGAGACCTGTGGTGGTGGAGCAGAGCAGAGTAGCCAGTTCTACAAACAGCTCAGCTGTTACATTTGAGGGAGAAAGCACGCAGCAGCTGGGGAGGGCTGTGAACAGCAGCCCTCTCCACCCACTGGTGCTGCCATGTGTGATACCTTGGATCAGATGAACTTAACATCACTGCAGCCTCCTGCGTGCTGCTCCAGCACTCAGCATTGACTCACCTGAGGAAGCTTCTCACATCACCATACTAGGTTACCCTTTCAGCAATGATCCTAAACTCCTAGCCTGGCATTATGAGGTTGAGAAGTTTAGCTTCACATGAAGCCTGTGGTCACATAACTCCTTTTAAGCAAGAGAAGTGCATTTGACATTACTTTGGTAAGATAATAATCTGCTCTGCCCTCTTGTTCTGTAGGGGAAGGCTTTAGCATAACTGTGCTGTGGGATGAGTTACTGCCCAGTCAGCAGGCAGACACACAGACAGGGTCTGGGACCATGCAGCAAGTGTCATTAGAGAAACTGTTCTCCTGCAGCTCTCACAGTGAGCCAGAGACTAGAAATCATTGGTTCAGAGTCCCCTGCAGCCTTGGGGAACACACACATATCTTTAAAATATTCTTTCTGGAAAGAGTGAGAGATGCCACAAAGTTTCTTAATCCCACTGGGGCTGTTAATTTATGCACCCTCATTAATCCACAAGGAATCATTACAGTTAGAGTGTTGCCATAAAAATGCAGTATTTAAAAAGCTCCAGGAAGGAATTGTTCTATGTGCCTTCCTTTGTAATTCCTTCCAAAGGAACTACATTATAATAGTATAACAGTGACCTTAAGCACAGCTTCTGCAGAGAAACATATATAATAAGAAAGAAAAAAGTTCCCTGATTCTCCCCACAGCTTTCTTCATTAGAGTAAGAGCCTTAGAGTTTAAAAACAAAAACCCCCAACCAACCCAGACTTTCATAAGCCTATATAAATATATTTTAAAAGAGCTTGAAATGAAGTACTACATGCAAAAATAAAACCAAAGACCACCTCCAAAGGAAGCTGCAAGCTTACCTATTCAGGGCTCTGGTCCCCTTCTCAGAAAGGAGGGCCAAAACTCCCTTCTCCCCACCAGCAGTCCCAACATGACCTCCTCCCTGCCTATACAAAGACAAAGTGAAGCATTACACACCAAACCCCCAGCCCCCTGGCTCTCATTTAAATGCAGCCCCACTAGTGGCCAGGTGAAAATGGTTCACAGTTCATGATGGTCCAGTGCATCTGTGTCACTGATAAAACAGCAGTTCCTTGTTTTACCACTATGATGTTTGCATAAGTCTGTTTTGCCAGCTCTGAAATAGTGCAATGAATGGAGCAGGGGAATGTTTGAAAAGGTGCAAATTGAAATGGAATAAGGACTATTTTAATGTTGGTGCACATGGAGTTAATTCCAAATACAGCATTTCCAGGGGCTTTTGTGTATAATGGAGATTAGCATTCACCTTTAACATAAATGCTTATGGAGTTCACATTCTGAAATGCCAAAATAATATTTAAAAAACTTAATGTTTGTACCAGCTGTAAGTCTAGCTTTTTGGTAACTAAATTTTAATTATTTTGTTATTGTAACTAAATTGAAAGAATCCACATGTGAACTACGGCCAATTGTATTATTTATATATGCTGCTCTTCTTCACAGCAAAAGATATTCCATTACTTCAGCTGAAAAATAAATTATTTAAATTATTAAACCCCCTGATGTTAGATACTCTGAAAATTTAACATGCAGCTATAAATTTGTTAAAATAATAAAATTTAGACCTTAGTATAGATACAACTATATTTTATTGTCAGTGAAAGAGGCTGGTTAAAGTATAGCCTTCAGAACCAAAGATGAGTTTTTAACTATTAAACTAAGTGTGGAATGGACTTTTTTTCCTTGGAATTTGTGTGTTTTGCTGTTGTGCTTTTCCAAACAACTCTCTTTTCAGGCTGCCACACTACCTAACATTGGGCAAAATGTTGGGTTGGTTACAATGTCAAATCACTAATCCACACTAAAAATGTAAGCACTTCTCATATTCCAGTAGGTTCCTAAAAAAGCAGAGTAATTCTGATATGGAGCCCTTGTTTTCTGCGAGTTCTGCCTCAATCTACACAAATCCCCCTTGATTCCCTCTCCCTGCCTCTGCTTTCAGCAGCCCTGCTCCATTTATGAGATTAGTTCCCTCATGCAGCTGCCAATCATTCCCTCCTGACTGTATTTTCAATTTAGTTTTGATTCTCCACTTGGTTTCTATGCTCTGAGTTTTTCTCCCTTCCTCAGAAGAGACAAGATAATGAACTTGTTTTCCTTGACTGATCTTAGTCTTGTCAGTTTTAAGTGGAAACACAAGAATTGTTTGATCTATACTGCAGCATGTGGTCCTGCCATTAAGCTAATTTACTGCTTTCACTTTGTTAAATAACTTGCTGGTGTGCCATGTAGCAGCTATTGATTTCTATATCCTATGTTTTTCATACCACCTATCCTGAAATGAGTTGTCAATTTTGTGTTTGTAGAGCAGCCTCCTATCATGTCAGCGGAAATTGTTCCTGGCTCAGAAAAATAACAGTGCCATGTCAGCAGAGGAAAGGCAGCTTTTTAAAAGGTGCTGTAAAATGGTTCTTCCAGTGACTTGTGTAGTGCTCCAGAGATAGAAGTACTTTAGTGGCTCAGATCCATGACCTGTTTTTATCTTGTCCCTTTGAGAACTACAGCTGATTTTCACTGTGGTCTTGTCTGATGAGTTTAGAGGGCCCCTAACATCCACCTGAGCATTCACATCCTTACTTACTCCTTCAGCTTGGTTTGAGTGTTTGTAATTTTTTTTTTCCAGTTCATCCCTGAAAATACAGAGTAGCTGTCAGTGAAGGTTGTCTTGTGTTTCGTCACTGAGGACCTGGCTGTAAGGGTTGTACTGATTGCAGGCTAAAGCACACCCACTTCTCATGCACACAGAGCCCAGTTACAAAAAAAAAGCCAAACCAAGACTGAAGTGTTTGTAGCTCTAGTGAAATTCTGGCCAGTACTGTCCACATGGATTGTATATCCATGGAACCCTTTAAGCTACTGACAGGAAAAAGGTTGCTTGTTCCTTTGCTGTGCTGCATCAGCAAATAGGAGATTGGCATTTGTCATTGTGGACTCTATGAAAGTGCTTGTTGTAGCTCTTTCTGGATGATTTGAATTTTTATTTTATGCATTAGGTGAAGAGTGTTAGTGCCTGGGCTAAAGACTGTCATATTATAAATCTCAATAAGATTAAATCCCCTTGCGATTTTGTGTTTACATTTCAAGGGTACTGAGCTGCTTTCCCAGAAAACCTGTGATGTTGTCTAGATGAATCCCTGCTTAGAGAACAGCACTGAATCCAAACAGCAAGGGATATGCTCTGAGTGACATACTGTGGGGCAGTTAAAGGTGCAGAGATTAAAACCCAAAAAAACCTGAAGTACTTTGAGTAAACCACCTTTAGTAGAACTGAGTGACTTTCGCCCTACCAGCCCCAGTGTCACATTCATAGTGGTGCAGATATGCTGAGTATTGCTATGACACTAAACAAAACAGTAGAGCTGTGTTCAGCTGATATTACTTCTGCTGCAGTAGTTTTCACTCACCATAAACACAAGTCCTTGTGGACTAATTAACAGAAGTACTGTAGCAGCAGCAGCAGCTCTTGTTCCACATTTCCCCTGAATGTTGCAATTGGCATTTGCTCTCTAAAGATTCTCTTTTCAGGATTTCATTCATTTTTATCATACTGTAGCATTATTTGTGAGACAGGGCATATGGGCACACCTGTAAAAGGAAGTCAAATTGTCTGGCCTAATTTTCTGACTATCACACAGAGCTGTAGTCCCACCCTGAGGGAATACAAACCATCTTTATGCCAACTGGCTGGAGCAATATGGAACTTGTCAGTGCCAGTTTTTGAATGGCTGTAGCCACACTGTGTAAATGGACTGCCCTGAGATAAAGCAGTGTCTATACATTTCTTTCTCAGTGTGGAGGAAGAAGGTGGCTGTGCTGTTGCAAAAAGCTCTAATCTCGTTAGAACCATATGTTTTATATGCTTCAAATTTATTTCAGTTTAACATTTCTGTTCAGCTTCCCCACTGTGCATCCCTTCTTCCTAGGATGTTTCCTGTTCCGAATTATGGATGTCGCTTCAAAGCTTTTCACTTGGACTCTCTTGAAGCAGAATAAGCACATCCAGGCAAGGGTTAAATAAAGGATAGTTAGCTCAACTCTAAATTCACTCCATGCCTTAGTATGGATTGACTTATTTGCATCGACAAGCTCCTAATTCATTCAATTGTTGATGAAAGGTACTGTTTAAAAATTAACATTGTGTTCATAAGGTATTGAGGAACAAATTCTGGATAGAGCAAGGGGAGTTAAGACAGATTCAGTGTATGAACACAAGCAAAATTCAGTGCTTGACCTTTTCTTTGTACCTGCTCTGACACTGCCAACAAGAATCTCGTAAGTGCTCCCGTTAGGGTTGATTTTGCTGCTGTGAACACCTGCCTATTAACAATTAGAATAAAACTCACAAACTCATTTCCTGGAAGACAGAAGCCATCAGA
Organism: Ceyx melanurus; assembly: GCA_024611195.1. Taxonomy (NCBI): domain Eukaryota; kingdom Metazoa; phylum Chordata; class Aves; order Coraciiformes; family Alcedinidae; genus Ceyx; species Ceyx melanurus. The sequence goes on from JANHGL010021238.1 coordinate 13,794, forward strand.
CATACTGACTGCAGGCTTTATTGATCTGATGGGGATTTGGTGTCCTAACAGACAGCCTAAAGTTTTCATGGCCAAATAAAAATCCCCCAGTCTCTGAAGTCCTTTGCACAAATGAATTCTTCCTCTTTTACAGACCACTCTAAAATCAAGACACGTCTCTTTGAAGACTGAGCTGCAAATTTACCCTAAAAGTTTCTACAATCTTTTTCCAATAGTGACTTTATGCTTTGTTCTGGGGAGGTAGATACCTCACTTGACAGTGACTCTACAACCTCCCCTGGCCTAGTTTTGGTTCTCAGCAGCACAAGTTAAAGTATACTCTTTAAGACAGTTTTATTTGTGCTCTTTCCTAATACCTTGGAAGAGCAATATCAATTTTAACACAAGTGTAGAATGTCAAGGACGGGACTTTCCCTCTAGGGACAACTGACTATCCCTCACATGAAAGAGGTAGGTGAACAGCTGGTAGTATGAAAGATGCCTGCTTTCATATACCAAACATTCATCAATTATATAAGATGCTGGAGAGCAACAAACTACCACCTGAGAATTCTTCACACTTTTGGCTCTTGAAGACTTTTGTGGTAGCTGCTGTTGCTTGAATATCCAGGATTAAGGATATCTGCCTTTCCATATGTGGAGGAGTGTCTTAAGCCCCAGCTCAAAACAGGATCACTTGCCAGTAATATGCAGTGTGCTTGTAGCCTCTTCCAGTCTCTGGGCAGTTAACCAGAAGTAAGACATTTTTCAGCTGTACAAAGTCTGTGCTCCTAGTCATTGACCTGGCCAGTCTTTCTGCTGTAGAACATTTTAATAAATTAGTCACTCCCAGTTGCTAAATTTGATGGTGAAACACCCATGTCACAGTCCCTGCTGATATGGCTCTACATGTTGACCCATCATGTCATACACACACATTCTGATTTGCTCCTTTGTCCTCTGAACTTCTTACAGTCCAAGGATAACACCATTTTTGGGGGTGGAGAGGGGGTGGTTCTCCTTGCCAAGATGGGTATTTTGGAATATCCAGGAACCCAAGTCCAGGGTATCTGAGTCTTTTGAAAATCAGAGCAAAGATAATGAAAGTTTTCTTCTATGTAGGAAGTACCCACAGACTGCACCTTTCCTATACACTGTGTGTAGAAGAGAGGAGTGTGTTTCATAAATCTGTATATACACCACATCTGTTAACAGGTCCATCTAGGACCCTCTAAAAGACTAGCTAAAAGCAAACCTGATCATTACAGGTCTTGGGATATACAGAAGCAGTTCTTCAAACAAACATCAGTGTCATCTTTTATAGATAAGCCATTGAGTTAACAAATACTGTGTCCAGCTCACAGGTGTTGAGTGAATTACTGTACATAAGCAGGTAGGTATCACTTTGTCATCTCTTTCTATTGGGATGTTATCAGGGTCTGAACCATGAGGAAGATTGACCCAGCAGAGTAAATGTTCTTATAGGGCCCAGGAAGGCCTTGGTAGAGCTGTCTCTGAGCCTCTGTATTCACTGCCTTAGGTTCAGGTTTCTTCATGCTGCTTGCTACTGAGAGAAAAAATTAGTGTTCAGCAATACTGATTAGGATTGCTTTGCCAATAAGATAGTAATGTTTGTTTTGTATATAGTAGTTTTTATCAGCTACACAAATGCTTGTGGACATAGTGCTGAGCTTCAGAAATTAAAATATCCCATCAGTCTTGGTAGATGTGCACGTGTGATCTAGTTTTTATTGCAGATCTGAAGAAGTACTTTAATTTTAGTGCAGAGAGGCTGACCAGAGAAAGCTTAATTTTAAACAAGTGACATAAAATAAGCTTACTATTGAAGCTGTCAAATTCTGGAAATTACATTTAAGGAACTCTGGAATCTCAGGAATTCTGTAGGAAGCTTCTTACATTGTTTTCAAAATGTGTTCTTTCTCTTCATAGGTGGAAGTATTGATTCTCATTAAGGCTTTATTGTTTTATTTATCGCTCCAACAACTAGAATCCTTTTCTTACCATCCTAATGGGATGGATTAATCTACTGTATTACATGAAAAATTGGACAGGAAGCAACATTCCCATTGATACCTTGATAAAGATTAAGTATAAAAGTTGATCTGAAATGGTAATGGTAATTGATCTGATCTGAAACAGGTAACACCAGGTAACAGTTGGAACCTAAGAAGGATTCAGAGTTAAAGCACAGCTGACTCAGGTAGGGTTTAAAAGAAAAGTGTTCTGTTTCAAGACCCATCTCATTTAGGACATGTTCAGTGTGTGACTATGTCAACACATGATGTGTGTCTCACTTGACATACTTGCTGCACTTTCATCATTTAACTACAGCAGGACTGTAAACATTTTGGTCTTGAAATTAGCTCATTTTAATGATTTAGAATTTGAATGGCCAAGTCATTTAGTTCAGCTGAGAAGAATACTGGAAATAAACCATTGAAGAGAGGTGTTCATTTTCCTATCCAGATTTCTGCTCTCTCACATGTTAATCCTCTGGTTTCTGCTCTGTAGCAATAAGGATATTCTGGTCGAAAGGAAGGAGGTGGATTATTCTGTGGTAAATAACCAGTTTTTTTCTCTCCTCTGTTAGTACATATATCTCTGTGAGAACATTTTCATGGAAGGCACCTCACTTACCAATAGTTCTCCACAGGGCATATGGTTCAGTCCAGGAGGACTCCAGTGGATCTCCCCTCTGTCTGCAGAGTCTGTGGGCCTGCAGCTGCTACAAGTTTGGGTTCTTGTTTGTTTGATGGTTTGGGTTTTGGTTTGGTTTGTTGTTTTGTTGGTTTTTTTTGCAAAGATTGAGAAAAGGAATTCCTCTAAAAGATGGAATATACATTTGTTCTGTGTGGAATATTTTTGCCAACAGAAATTGCTACAAAATTACTGAGACCACAGTATCCATCTTACAAGTAACCAATCTAGCAGGACTGCTTCCTTTGTGAACACTCTAATCTACTTAATGCTAATTTGTGGTAGTAAGGAATAATTAATAGGAAGCATTATAACCACATGTCTAGATAGCATATGTATCCTGTACATGTGAACTACATGGTGCTGATCTTTGACATGGACAGCAGTCCAAAAGAATGGAGCCAGGTTTTGTTGAACTGCTAGACATTCAGTGATGCTGCCATACACTGTGCCTTTTTTATCCTTGGAAATGGTATAAATAATGATTCTCTAAAGAGAGGAAGCCAAATTGGGCTGCTTGGAGTACAAGCAAGAATAATTTTTGCACTGTTGAGAGGATGGCAGCAAAGGAAAGTAGCAGGTTTTGAAATTGAAACTCTTTTAGATTAATAAGGGAAGCTTTTATGTAAAATGTTACTGTAAATGCAGGCTCATTTTCTGATGGCCTGAGCAAATGAGATGCATCTTCAATGGTATCTGGTGTCTTTGTTTTTTTTTGTTACAATGGAAAATTAAAATAAGCAATTAAAGCAGATTTATTTAAATGAAAGGCTGTTTGGATGCCACAAATCTGAGCATTCAGCTATTTACTTCTAGCTAAGATTGTCTGTTAGTTTTCTATTAAAAAAAAATAATTATTGCTTCTCTGTGTACTTGCTTTGTAGTGTGGTCAGACTACTGAGAAAAGATAAATTTTCCCTTTTTGTTTCAATTGTGATCTTCTTTTCTCTCTTCCCACTTCTTACACTAAAGCAGTCTCTTATGAATGTGAACATGAAAATGAGAGGTTAATTACTTCCATTGTGTTTTGAGATCCTGTTATACCAATGAATCTTGTAAAGAAAGAGTAGAAAACCTGGTACTGGTAATTTCAAAACAGATGGACTTTGCTCTGAATGTACATCAATTGACATTCTAGTAGCAAATAGGGTATTTATTGAACTTTATGAAAATTAAACCCAAATGCCTTGCTCCCCAGTTTGTGGTCTGAGTGCCAGCTGGGCACAGGGAAGTCCACTATTAAATTCATATCTCCCAGAAACAGAAGATACTCTCAGGAAAATCATCATCCATCTTTTATATAGCAATAAAGAAATACATTTTCAAAAGGAAATGGTTTGGGTTTATCCTGTAATTCCTCCTCATAACTGCAGTCTAATATTAGTGGAAGATTAACATTATTCAGACATTTAAATGTCAAATCTTTATGGCAAACCAGGATAGATTTTGAATTAAATCTCAAAGACTCTTGCTTTCTCATTGTGTGTGTGTGTATGTGTTACTTAATCTCCCTGGCCAGTATAGAGGATGTTGTGATCTCTTCGTTAAAGACGTCACACTGAGAAGATTGTAGTAGAGGAATAAATAGAACAAGTGTTAGGAAGCCAAGCAGCTCATCTAGGCTGAACTAAAATGCACTTGACACAAACTGGCTTCCCCAAAGGTTTGTTTCTTCTAACTTTAAGAAAGATTCACCTGCCATTTTGGAAAAGTATCTGACTGGCTCACTGGGGGCTCTTCTAAGTACATTTGCATCATTTTCTGAAACGTATTACTTGTTTGTGCAGCTAAGAAGCCAGTGTTTTTACAAGAAGCTATTCCTCTGGCAGAGCAAGCAGACAAGGGCAGTGGCTCCCAAAGTGCAGAGAGGCTCAGAATTTCACAGGTGAATTTCAGAAGGGAGCTCGAGCACTTGAAGTTCTGCTCTACCTGGGTTGGCTGTGTGCACATCCAGCTTGTTATCATCAGCCTGTGTTTCTGGCCTGTGGTGCCAGATGTGCCAAGTCAAAACACTAGAGTCTCACTGGGTAGGGGCTGCCAGACCCAGCCAGGGCTATTCTCACTTTCTGAGTGCCAGCTGTATAGTCACAGTGCGACTTTGGCTAACAGGATTGCTGTTTCTCATGTCTGTGTGGAGCAATCTATCAAATATTCAGACACCCTTCACAAATAGAGAAGATGCATCCAAACAAATACACACCTTTCTGCAGGGCATTTTGTGTCAGGAAAAATGGCATAAATAAGTCCTTGCCCTTTTTCAGCTGCATCTGGTGAGGCTGGAACTACTGGGAGCTTTTTAAAGCACAGTGAAGTTAGGAAAAGCCTGCTGCTGGAACTTACTGCTTTTTTTTCCAAAAGCTTTTTATTCCAGGACCTCAACAGATGCTGAAAGAATGTAATGAGAAAGGAAGAAAGACAAGATGCAACAGGGTGGACACATCCTCGTAGTGTCTGCCTGCTTACAGTCCCACTCTGGGAAACTTTAATGAGATGGAAACAGCTAATCCCAAAATAGAGTTCCATTACAGTCCATGGTAAGGGAGTATCTCAGTGTTACAGGTCCATTTGTGGATCCTTGTAACAGAGCTGGTCAAGTGGCAGTGATTTTGGGAGCACAACTCTGCCTAGCACAAAGAGTTTCTTTTTACTGTATTAACCACCACCAGACTCAGCATTTTCTATGAAATGTAGACGGATGTCTCAACCACTGGTTGCCCATGTTGAAGGAGCCTGATGGATGAAGGTGGTGTCAGGCTGTTTGGACTTACTTAGGAAAAATATGTTTATATTGGTTCAGTTCTTTCGAGTCCTTTAGTGGGTAATCTCTGAATGTCCTTCTGTACAAAATGGATGGTCACTGTACAAAATGGTGCCTGCCTATCCCTGGAGCACTGAGCAGCAGCAGCATTTGTCCTAAGGCTTTGTCCTTTCAGATGAACTGCTGACTGTAGTTCACAAAATTATTGCTACAGTTCCTGGAGCTGCCAAGTTTGAAGCCAATTTGAATACATGAAAAAAGTGCTGTGTTTCCTCCTTGGGCTCCCTTTTACAGCTAAGGAAGTTTTGTGGAAAGAAACCTTGTATGTTAACAGCTAGGAACTGTGTATCGGGGCATCTCTAATTTTTGAAGTGGGGGAGATTTTTTAAATTGCCTGTCTACTTCTCTTAAATGAACAAAGAAACAACCTGTGATATAAGGCATAACCCATATATGAACTTTTTGAGCTCAAAATATGCTTAAGTGCAGTTAAAAATGAAAAAGAAAAGGAAATTAAGCATTTTCACAGGAACTCTGAGTTAATATGAACCAAGAAAGGAACAAATGCAGTATTTTACCCCATGACTCTTCTATTTTATATTTCTGATGGTTTTAAGCTGTCTTAACAAACAAGAAAATTATTGGTAAGTTTCAGGGGTTTACTCACTTTTCTGGCTAGAAGCATTTTGCTTCTATTGTCAGAACTAATACATCTAATTTTTGTCCTGCTTTAATATGCCATTTTAGACACTAAAAAGTACTTCTAATTCTGCAAGCAGTCATCTTTATTTCCTTCCTGACCCCCACTTCCATTAGTAATGCTTGGCAGATATTCAGAACCACCCTGCTTTCCAGTTTGGGTAAATGAGAAACCACCAAAACCAAGAAAAACATGGAGTGAAGGGAGCCACTGGCACCCACTCCATAGCATGATTGCAGCAATCTGTGCTTCTGCATAGTCACTCCAAGTTAGAGTAAGAGTTTCCATTAGCCAGAGAGCACAGTTCCTGGCTCTGGAAAGAGAGCCAGTCTTGTCTATTGAAGCATGAGACTTGAAGCCAAACACCTCCCAAGATGTCTTTTCTCTTACTGATGCATTTTGTGGCTGTGAGCAAGTCTTAGTGTTCATTTCCCTACTTTGAGAACCATATTTGAAGTTTTTGAAGCACAGCATAATAATAGGAATCGTGTGAGTTGCTAGTTGCTGAACTGCAGTGTATTGCCTGTTCACTGGGATATCCTATCCTCTGGTTAGGATTCATCTGCTGTCTGGGGTGTCCTCAGGTTAGATGGAAGTGACAGTGTGTAGCTGTGCAAAGTGGCAGTGCAAAGCTCCATCTCCAATCAGTTTCCAGTCTGCAGATGTCTTCTTGGACATACAGAGTGTATTAATACCTCCAGTAAATTATGTGTTCTTCTAATATACATGAATCTGTAAGTCTGTGAGTTGTTGGTAGTTAGAAGTTGTCTTTGGAGCTCAATATCTAATGTCTAGAGAGTTCTACAAGAAGAGACATGAGGTGAAGGAGGAAAAAAAAAAAATTAATGGGGGCCAGAAACATGTGGTCACAACATAAGCATTGGCAGTGGGAAGTCTTTTAGGCTTTTTGTGTTGTCAGTTGCTTATTTTACCAGGGGGACACTCTCAGACCAAGCTGTTGCTTGGAGTTCAGAGGATAGATAAACTGAGCAGCAGGGGCACCTGCTGATGCTCAGCTGTGCCGTCTTCAATAAACATCACTTTGCTCAATAGTGAAATTATTGCACAGGCCTTCAAGGAACAAAGGCATCAACTGGCCACAAACAGGGCAGTATAAAACTGCCTTTTTTAAGCCTTTCATGGTTTTTACCCCCCTCTCTTCACACTAGGTTACAGGTCATCCAAGTGAAACTATATGAAAATGCCAGCTAAGCAGCCATGTTTATCCCATTTTAAAATACAGTCAAAAGAGGTCTTTGTTCCTCTGCTCAGTTCAGTGCCTTGACAATATGGAGAAGTGTGAAGATCCTTTTAGACATGTAGAAAAAAATCACTTCTCCAGTGGTGCAAAAATGGCATGAAATCAAGCCAAACTCTCTTTTATAAACCAGCCAATATAATGCATATTTTAAAACAAATAATGGCATAAAATTAAGAGGCATATCAAGGTTTGAAATGCCTCATTCCATTAAAGATAGTTTTGTTGCATGACTGTCGTGACATCCTGGGTTTCAACTCTGTAAAGAACAAAAGGCCCTAATGATTTACAGGGGAGGAAAATTCCTCTGAGCGCTTCTGGTTACAGCCTCATCTATGAAAATGAAGTTATTCGCCAGAACACCTTGATAGATTATTTTCATGAAACTCCCTCTAGTTCACTTATTACTGAGAACCTTGAAATACTATCATAATAGTTCAGCTGTGTTGAAGTGATTGAATGTTCTGAAGCAGTTAAGACAAAATGAAGTTGTTTCAATCTCTGAATCGCTTTTTAGCATTCACTTGCAGAAAGGAAAATTGTTTGATGTGCTAAAATTAAAAAGTAGGCAAACTTATTCCAAATTGGTTTGGGGTTTAAAGCATTTAACTTAATTGTCAGTGTTCTGGATTAAAAATGCCTATCCATCCTGATTTGAATTGCAGGAATGTTGAGTTGTCTCTCCCTGATCATAGCATTCCTTGGAGTGACTTCACAAGCTGTTCTGTGACCTGCCTCACCTTTTGATACAGGTGAGGCATCTTCTGTCAGGAGGTCCTAGTGTTTTATGTTTCAGTTGTATATTTATTTTTCCTCAAGTATATGGTGTCTCTATGAGCTTTTTCCTTAGTTACTTCCAGTTCTGTTGTTGCCACTGAGCTACAAGCAGCCCACTTTAAAATTACCATCTGATAAAGCCCTATAGATTTGAAAGGTCACATTCTTTTCTCAGATGAATACATCATTCCCCTTGATTCACCTGCTGCTTCTGCAAATTCAGAGTATTACTGATGACATTAATCATGTTAATATTCAAAGGGTTCTTAGCATGAACTCAAGCTTTTCTAACATGCTAATTCTTGAGATTCATTTAAAATGCAGGGAAGATGGGGAGGAGTTGAGTGTTACCACACTGGAAAAAAAGAAAATAATTTTCTTTGTGCCATCAATGCTTCTGAAATCGTCCTGCAAGCAATTATGAATTTTTCGAAGTTATTGTTTTACTACCTAGGATGCAGAGCAATCTCCAGATGTGACCACATGTTGTTTTTCCTGCTGAGACGTTGGTATAAAGGAATTCTGTCTAGCCTATTCAGAGAAGCCAAAGGAAAACCTAATAAACAAAGGCAGGAGAAATCAATGTAAAACCATTACATGGCTTCAGCTTGCTTTTATTTTGGCTGTTATCTGGTGCTAGGTATCATTTTAACATCTTTTTCTGGAGAAAATAAAATACATTTTTAATGGTAGCAAACAAAGCACTTCCACAGGTCTGACACAGAAAGCAGCTCACTCCCTCTGACAAGAGAACCTGCCCCAAAAGCTTGTGGTCTGTGTGTGTAGATTTGATTTGGAGCTTATTCCCACTTTAAACAGCATTGTGTTCTGTATACCACAAGTGCATTTTATTTTTTGCTTTAGCTTTCATTGTTAGGGTTCTCAAATCTTAGGGGTATATTTTTTGAGTTTAGAAGTGGTTAGTCTTTCTGGGTTGAGTTTAGTTCCTGGAGAAGTGCCTAGCACACGCTTTGAAAGCACTGTCTACATGCCCTTTGCTGGTGGCATATCAAGGTAACAGGGAAGTCTCATGTGCTGCAGGCAGGAACTGCTGGAGAACTTTTCATATTGTTGCTTTTGTCTGGAAAAATCAAAGGTTGCTTGAAAATGACTAAATTGGTTCCTATTGTTCAGCAGTGGCAAGAATTGCTGGAATTTCTGAGAGTTAAGCTTCTACAAGACAAGATTCATCTGGACAGAGAGGTAAATAATGAAACAATAGTGTCTACATCTGTCCCTGGTTCAGCTGTTTGCAAAACACTCGAATTTTTTACTTTTTGCCTTCTGATGGCCCTCAGCTTAGTGGGTCTGTAACTCTTCAAAATCTACATCCATTTGCTTCTTGCTCCCTTGGAAGAGGAAAGTTGGTGCAATGGAAGCCTGGCTTAGTTTACAATAGTACTGTAGATAACTGAAGAAGCAGAACATTATTTCCCACCCTGCCTGCCCATGCTGGATGCTTCTCCTTCCAGAGTCTAGAAGATCTCCATCTTCATTGTTTTTGTACGAGTCCTTGCTTTTGTTAGTCATGCTACAGGTGTCACCAATTCTGATTTAAATATTTGAGATTTGGAGAAATTTCACTCTGAGTATTTCCATGTAGTAAATGACATAAATGAAAACTAAATGTAAATTGACTGCAAGCAAACTCTGTGCCTTATTCTGCTATGTGATGTCACTAGGAGGCTGTGCAGCAGACAGGTTAATTGTCCATTTTGAAGAAAATAGTAATATTTGTATTACTCAACCTAAATTGTTTGGAAGGCACAGATGTTAAACTGGGTAGTCTGCATAAAATTTTGATTAAAATAGATATATTAAGAGTTTCAAGCAAGAAATACTTTCATGGTGGGAACACAGCTCATCCTCTAAAGGGTTACCCAAGGTGCAGAGAGTGACCTTGTTACATCTTTACAGGGAGAATGTGAAATGTGGCAATGAATAATGTAGTTTAACAACAGGACAAACCTTACTGCATAGCAGAAATGATCTGAGGTAAATTAGAATAGAATAGAAAGAATAGGAATGGAATATATAGCAACATGAACTTCTATTAGCATAATTTTCTACTTTAATCAAGGTAAGGTTGACATGGTGTTCAGTAATATATGTGGCTGTCTTTCCAAGTACAGGCCAGTAACAGCTTAATCCAGGACTATCTAATGTTAGATGAAAATATGTGGAGATACAAGATCCCTATAAATGGCATCTGCAAGCAAAGATGTAAGGATGAAAGTAAAAGGGAAGTACAGAGTGTATGTGACATTTTGTTCACTTATTTTGCTGTGATGCATCCCTCTGATTACATAATTTGCTGGGAAATGACTCTGTTGGCTGCTGAGGACTTTTGCTGCATGTTCTCATGTGGTTCACATTAATCTGTGGATCTCCCTGCCTTCTGTTGTGCAGCAGTTTATTCCATGCAGGAGACTTTAAAAGCATGCTCTTTTCCAGCAGTGTCAGGAGTGCTTTGAAAGGATAATTGGCTTCCTTCCATTTGAGGATTTAACAGAGCACCTTTCCAGTCCCCAGCACCTCCTGACATTTGGAGAAGCACAGTAACCCAGATCTTGTGCGTCACTCCAGGAAAGTTGGTTTATAATAGTGGAGTTTTAAAAAATCCCTGCTCCTCTAAGAGCTGTCACAGCAACACTGTCCAGGTCTTCTGGAACCCAGGAGACTGCTGCTGGCTTCAAGCAGAAGTTGACAGTGCTGCACCCACAGGCTCCAGTAATGTTTGAGGAATAGCTTCCAGTTTGTGTGTTTGTTTGGGTACTTCTGTTGCTAACCAGAATGGATGGACACTCATTCAGTTCCTTCAGTTAAGTTTTTGCACTGAATTTCAGGCCTTAGCCTGGGAGGAAAGAGTCCTTTTGCCAACATGTATTCTTGTGCTTTCTTAAACACCACAGACAGCAGCACTTCTCTTGAGTGTGAACAGAGGGAAGTCAGGGACCTGATTCAGCAGAATGTCTGTGCATATGTTTAAATTTAAGCACATGATTAAGAGTTCTGTGGAAGAGGGATTTGGGAGTTGTAATAAAAAGTGAGATTAGAGATTGGAAAGATTAGAGGAGGAATGGCATGAGTGGAGTAGAAACATAAGGCTTTTTGGGTAGTCTGCTTCATAATCCAGTAGTTTGCTAGTTGTTTTGTGTCATTTATTTTAGGGTTTTTTATTTATTTATTTTAGTTTTTTTTTTATTTTATTTATTTACTCCTCGGACTGGATGCTGAGATGCAAATAGTCTTCTGATAAAAATGTGATCCCTAAAGGTTCATCTTTACATACTTGTAATATTCTTTAAAATAACATGCTCACCAATGTCCCATGTGCCTGGTTGTGTCTGCTTTTCACAACAGACACTGAAAGTGGAACAGCCCAGATCAGAAGCTTTTTGGGGTCTGTGATACAGATGTCTGATTTGTTCAGGGCTGTCACTTCCACCTTCTCTCCATCACTCCTCTCACAGGACAATTCTTACTAACACATAATTATGGAGATGCTGTTTTAATATCTCAGCCTATGAGATATTAAAGCAGTGCTAAACATTGCAACATACAAATAACAGGGAGATGGGGGCAGAACTTCTTTCACTCTATACTATAATGATTTTGTTGGTAGTTACTCTCTTCCTTCAGGGTTATTCTTAATTACCAGTGTGGTAATACACAGGAATCTTCTGAAATGCTAGAGCACTTAAAGATAAGTATGTATATTTTAATTTGTTTGAACAAAGTGATTTCTATGACAGATACAAAAAAGACAATTTCTTTTCAGAGATGAGATGTATTCAAGACAACAAAACTTGGATTTAGAAAGGCACAAACCATTTCCCTTCATCAAACTAAGCAAAGTAGCTCTGTGAGGAAGCTAATTCATGTCATGTATATAAAGCAAGTCAAATTCCAGCTACTACAAAGCTTTTATGTAAGACTTTCCTGACCCAATAGGTGGTGGAATATAAATAGATCAACAGTACACCCTTCCTTCTGCTGTTCTACCTAATCCTTCCTCGCCTTCAGGATTGAAGAGCATTTGATCTATTGAGTTTTAAATCAGACATTGTTTCCTACAGAAACAATGGGAATGAAAATCTAATGATGATAAAGAATGTTCTTGTTATTTTAGAATGAGAAGCTGAATTAAGAATATGGTATTGTTCCTCCTTTTCTTTCATATATATTAACTTCACAAAGCTGTAACTGTCTGGCTGTCTACTTGCTCTCCTTAGCTACCCCTGCCAGGTGTCTTGACATGAGATGCTTCAAAAAGAGTAATTGTGTTAAACCTATATTAATTTACTTTCTCCTTTTCAATAATACTTAAAATGCCCTCTTCATCCTGCCTGCAGGTCTCCAGTGCTGCTCGGAAGATGGAGCACTTTTTATTTTTAGTAACAATATCTCTCATGCTGGGATGGAAGAATCTTAAACCAATTAAACACATTAGAAGATAACTGTGTGTGGGGGTTTGGTTCAAGATCTCCATTTTCTTCGCTCTGGGGTATGTCCTAGTACCAGCCTTTCTATCCAAGATGACAGAAATAGTGTGATAAGCTGCTAACTAGGTAAGCAGTACAGCTGCTGCTTTGTCAGGTATTCCCTTGCCAAAAAATCACTTATGATGGTTTTTGCCTTTTTTTTTTTTAATTCCATTACAGTTAAGGTTTACAAATTATCTCAATTTTCATTTAGGAAATTTTTTTAGATGCCTGTTTCTTTTTAAACATTTATAATTTTTTTTTTTCAAGAATTAATCTCTTGAATGTGTTTTTCCCAATAGATGAGGATTGTATGTATGCACTTGTAAGGTTTGATGATTTGTTCTTGCCTTTTAATGATGCTTACATACTGGAAAAAAACTTACGAACTGGCTAGATATTCTGATCCCTTAAAATATATCTGGATCTACATATTTTGTACACTCCAAACAGCAGGTTGATTACAATTTTTTTATTTGCAGAAGGTGAAAAACATGTCCTGAACCTGCACATATATCTGTCTAGGCCAGAAAGCCTTTGGACACACCAACACTAAACCTTTATTCATCTGATGTGGAATTTACGTGGGTTTGCAATGTCCAGGTTGTTTAAATGCAATATATTTTCTAGGACCTGTGGCATGAATTGCTGATCTGTGTGCTCTCATCAGAAAGGATATACTCTTGAGCTTTTTATTTATTCTTCATCTTTAATTTGACAGTGAGGATACAAGCACAGTGCATGGATTTATTCTTACAGTGAAAGATCAATACAGAATAAAGTCTGATAGCACTTATAGAAGTGTTGACATACCTGGCGTTGGTCAGCATGGCAACATAACTTGTATCATCTCTTCTGGACTGGATTGAGAGATAAATCCTTAAAAAGAGAACTGACAGGTCAGTAGTCTGCAATAGTGTTTTCTCTCACCAGAACTATTGGGGCATTTTCACTGTATCTATGTATTTAAAGTCAGGTTTATAATTAAGCTGTGAGACTACTTGTGCTCTTCAAAGGGCACTTCTAAAGTAATACCTTTGAAAATAGTAAATGTGATTTTAGAGTACTCCAAAAAATTGCTAAGGGAAGAGGGTCAGGAAGGTAAGGTGACACATGGCAAGGAAAAAGGAAGATAGTCCATTAGTTTAGAGTACTGGTATAGCACTTGGATTAGAGTACCTAGTATAGCACAGAACTGGACCAATTCCTGCTCAGTGCTCGTTGGCTGTTCTGGGAAGTGTTTCATCTCCAGTTCACAGGAATTTGTCTGCTGCTCCGTTTGACACTCCACAGCCTATGGATAGAGCTGTGAGCTCATAACTACCACTGATAATGACAGTGAACAAATAGAAAGTAAATGCTTCTGAAAGGGATTATTCTTTAAGAGCAATACAGGTTTTTGTTAATCAAGTGCCCAATTTACTGAGTTACTGTACAGCTAATAGTCAGGAGTGCATGGCAGGGTGTTCTGAAGATAATTTGTCAGTGAGATGTTCAGATTGTCCCATTTATTATTTTTCCCTTGATAGATTGCAAACTGCTTTCTATGCAGATAGCTTCACCTGGGCTAGCTTGGATGTTTGTTTGTGGGAAGATGTATTTAAAAAAGGTGATTTTTTTTTTTTTCGGACATTGTAGATTGTGGTTGGGACAGTTCTACCTTGTGGATTGTGTTGGCTGGGGACTTCTCGTGTTCCCACCAGCACCACCTGAAGTGCCCACCCCTACTGTGGGTTCTTCTTGCCATGCTGCTGCTCATTTTCTCTCTTGGACTTGCCTTCCTACAGCCTCTGTCTCCCTTGGTTTGCTAGCTCAGGAAAGATCTCCACTTCCCAGCACTGTGCCCAGATATAGAGGTGGCATATGGAGCTTTCCAAAGATGAAGATTTCTGTCTTCTTCCCATTTCACTTTAGCCTCAATCCCAGAACAAGTGGTAGATATGATGTGGTTTAGATCAAGTCTAGAAGGATATGGGCAGGATGTCCTACCCTCACTCTTCATGTGCTCCAAGTTGTTGCTAAGTTTTGGAAGCTGGAAGGCCATGCCTGTGTAACATGCATGCCTGTGCACACCTTCCCACCTCCCTCTTGCCCTTTCAGTGGGATATGGAAACCCTGGCTGGCCTTCAGGAAGGGAAAGGCTCCTCACATCTGTGCTGAAGCAGCCATCTTCCTTTCTGCCTTCAAACAGAGAGTCTTAAAACAAATATTACCATGGACTGCAAAATTTGCTAAAGCATATGTTTCTTCCGTGGAGCTTTGGAAAAATCTGATCAGTGTGACAAGTTGGTGTGAGTCTGCCTGGAAACTGTGTGTTAGAGGCTGAGTTCAATATGCATATCTCTGACAGCTCCTATCTATACCTCCATCAGGGTCCATATTGGGCCACCTCTTCTGTTCCTCTACCTCCCCAGTCAGTTCCTTGAGCAGTTGAGCCCTGCTTGCTCCCAGATAGTTTCCAGTCTCCTGCCTAGGGAGCGCTGAGTACTAAGGGTGTGCAGCCGTAACCCACCAAAAGAAACGCCTGCAAAGGCAGCTGTTTGTGTGGCCTTACAGCTCCTGCTCTATCCAAGCTGTTCGTTTGTGCTGGAGACTCCTCCCCAGAGCCACCCGGAGAGGAGGAGCAGGAGGCTGAGCGGGGCCGGCTCCCCTTGTGAGTGGTGTGGGGTGGAGGCAGGCGCCGGGTGCTGCTGTTGCCACATCTGTTACCTTCTGGGAGAGATTTTCCAAAGGTGTGCTTGAGATCAGCATTTTGTACTTGCCTGTGACATTAGTGACTAATTCACTCATCTGGGCTGTTTGAAAGCTGGCACAGCCTCACTTGCTGTGGGTGGAAAGAGAGGCTCTCTCTTTGCCTAGCACTCAGCAGCTAGAAGAATTCCCATGAGTGGCAGTTGCCAGGTCAACAGTGATAGAACAACCCTTGATATTCATATTTTGTAAACTAGGAAAACAGGCTTGATCTGGTGTGATTCTTTTTCTAGTGTTACATAGGAAGCACTTCTGCTGGCATTTTTCAAATGCTGGAGAACAGCAATTGTTTGTGTAATTATCTGTTATTAGCAATGTTCTTGCTTCTGTGCAGCACAGTGACATCCTTTAGAAGCAATAAAAAAATAGTAAATGGTTAACTTCAGCCTAAAGTGAAAACTAAATCTCTAACTATATAACTCTTCTTTCATTCATTCTGGTCAGGAGTTGGTTTGTTCATTTATTTTCTGGGGAAAAAGAAGTGCTTCTTTTCCCTGGGCTCCTGAGAAAACATGACTAAAACTCAGATGGAGTAGCCTGTTTCAGGGCTTAGAAAAAATAATAGGCGCAGGATTTAGGGATGGACATAGCTTGTTTTCCTTAACTGCTTCTCAATCAGAAATTGGATGAACCTTCGGGATGCAGAAACAGGGAAAATCCTCTGGCAAGGAACAGAAGATCTGTCTGTACCTGGAGTGGAGCATGAAGGTACTGTGTAGCTTTCCTGTGTCTTTTGGGGCTGGGTGGTGCTGCATGCCTAGGTCACTAGAGTTGCAAGTCTGTACCTGCTTTGAAGAACAGATGTCCTGGCTGTGACTTCACACCTTCTGAGGCTTCCACCACAAGAACCTAGGTGGAAGCTGGTGAAAGGGACAAGTTAAACAATGCTTAGCAGGTAGCTCAGCTGGGTAAGGCCAGCCCTTGCAAGGTTGAGTGTTGGTTGAAAATGAAAAAATATAAAAATATATTGACTTCTCTCAGTATAACAACAGGGTTTAGTCCAGGTAGAGGTCAAAGAGAGAAGCAGTGGTGAATTACACACATACCTTGCCTGGCCACAACTTTCCTAAAATTCTCCTGTGCTAAATTTGGCCTCTGCTTTAAAATGTCATACATGCCTCATTTTTTCTGCTCTCGTATCCCTCTACCATTGCTAGGAAGGGCTGTTGCCCTCCCACTTCTGTCCTCACTGAGTAGCACTGTCCTCACTGTCCCTTACTCTTCCCTATTTTGGCAAAGCACCATCATAGTTAACGTCCCTTGCCAAGAACTTTGGTTTGGCTCTGGGAAGAGTCTGACCTCAATGAATTAATTTTGAAGGCTTTTCTGTTATGTGAGTACCATAGCTGCTCTCCAGTAAGTGGAGTGAACTTGATCATTTAATTATGCTAGTGACATTGATGGATTTTTGGTTAAACATCAAGGACTGAGTTCTGCCTGGCATTTCTAGAACTTCCCTCTCCCATAAATTGGAAAATCTGTTCTGCCTGCAGGAGCCAAGCAGCATATAAAGATCCTCCTTTGCTCAGAGAGTGTATGGAAGATCTGTGACCAAACACTGAGTGCGGCAGTCTTCCAGCAATATACCTGATTAAAAAAACAGCTTAAAAGAGACACAAGTTTCCTTCTACTTGTTTGGTCCACAGTCAACATCCATCTGCTTTATGGGAAGGTTCATTAGTAGGACCAGTAGTTGGTTGTCTCAGCTAGAGGGGCCTGATGCCAGGCATAGAGGATGCAGGACAGAGCTAGAGGAAAGCAAAGCTCTTTCTAAGTGATTACTAAGAACATTTTCCAAGCATAGTCTCCTTCATCCTTGCTAACCTGTAACCCCCTTCACATACCAGTGCTAACAATAAGCAGTTCTGCCAAAAGGCCTTGGCAGATATTTACTGGTGCCTATCCTACAAAGATACCTATAGTGAAGAAAAATATTCCAGCACCTTCATATACAACTGAAGGAGAGCAATTGACCTGCAACTTTCAAAATAAATGTGATAATTCATCAGTTTGATACTCAATTTCTTAACCCGCAGGTTAGTGATGCTTTGCTGTCATGAAATAACAGTGTAGGAGAAACGAGGACTCAGGCTTTAGAAAGCAGAATAAAATCAGCCAAAAATATTTCTAGTCTTCTCAGAATTTGTGCTGCAAAAGCTTCTTCTTGGACTCGTGGCTATGGCTAGATTATTTTCAGCAAATAGGCTGAGAAAGGAGAGAGGAGTCCAACAAAGGAGGACAAGCCAGCTACGAGTTAAGAGAAGGAAGGAGTGAGGAAATGCAGCTCTGGTGCAGTCCTACAACAGAAACAGGGAGGTCAAACAGAATAACTGTTTCAAAATTAAGGCCATGTTTGTCTCAAAGTCATTATATAGTACTTGTGTGTGTGTGTTCTGTGGCCATTAAGGGCAAATCACTGTCTAGACAAAGCAAAGAATGAAATATATAGTAGAGTGAATAAAATGTATTTCCTTTAAACAGGACTTCTATTTGCTTTCTAAGCAGGATTTCAATTTGATTTAAGTGCAGTTTTCTTTAAAAAACGAACTCTTAAATTTCAAATCATGTTACTGTGTTCCTACCTAATCTTACTATTACCACTTAGATTAAATAAAAATAATATTAATGTGATAATGGATTGATGCCAAAGCCTTAACATCAAACCTCTGAAGTAGTGAAATCACAGCCTGAAACTGGAATTAACCATCTAAACTAGCTTTTGACAGCAGGAGCTTTTCCATGTGCCCAGGAGGCTCAATTCAGTGACAGTGCCTTCAGAACTGGGAGGCCAACTGGGAGATGCAAATCAGTAAAGTTTAGTGTTTTCCAAAACACAGTCAAATCTTGGAGTAAGCTGCTGAGGTGAACACCCAGTGCTGTTCCCAGTCACCTCAGCCAGCTCTCGGTCAGGACATACAAATAATCCTTTCATTTTCTAAGAAAAGATGTAGTTTGAAACCCAAAATGTCTGGCTCAGATAGCTTGCTTTCTTACATGTCCCACATATTTACTGTGGTTTTATTAAGCTATATGAAACAACAATGTGGATTTTTTAATTGAATTTCAGTTGGTAACTAAACACAGTTGGACCTAAATAACTTGCTTAGTAAATGAGAAATGTGTCGCTCGTTCATCACTTTCTAATCTAAGGAGAATTAATTATCTGACTAAATGTACATTAACTGAAGATGTAAGTGCTTAGATGAATGTGCAGCTGTAGCATATCCTCATGTTAACAAAAAGCAGTAGCAAATGTAGGATGAAGTCTATGCTTACCTCATTTCACCATGTTTTAAAATTGATCTAATTTATGAGAATCAAACTTCTATCTTTTTAATGGAAAAAAGCACCACCAAAACAAAACAAAGAGATATAAAAGTAAAATGAGTTCAGAATAATTTCAATTAAAATTTTCTGCTTGATGGAATAAATATCAATTAAAATATCTAGATCAAGGGTTTAAAGACTACACAATCCTACTTTTATTAAAAGTAACCTTTTATTTTGTAGTTTTACAGTATTGAAGTAAACATTCTCAGCAGTCTGTCTTGGGGATGGAAGAAAAGTAATTACTAAATTGCAGAATAGTTTTAACAAAGTCATTTTGCACTTAACTGTAAAGGGGTGTTTATTCACACCAGGCTGTAGTCTGTACTTGTGAGAGCAGTAAAGGATGGTGCTATGCAGATTTCTAGCTGGAAAACAAAACAAAACAAAATAAAACAAAAAACCAACTAAAAACAAAGATTAAAAATAATTATAGGGCTTTTATATTTAAAATTCTTCCCCTACACTTCTTTCTTTTTTAAACCATGGGCTGTGTACTTCTCCATGGGATAGGGCAGCAGCTTACATTCCCTGACTCTCCACCTCTCTAGTTTCATATCCAGGTCTTTACTCCATTAAACTGTTCTACATCAGAGGGATTTGCTTCAGGTTTAGTAGACTCTTCCTTTTATCAAGCAGCAGCCTTCTGGCTGTTTATAGATGCTTTGGTATGCCCTCTATGTAGGAACAGTTTGGCTCATAAAGCACATGTCAGCTGTATTCCCTCCCCTCTTTATTTCTAACAAATTTAGGTGAAACATTTTCTAATGCCCAGGAGGGATTGTGTACAATCACACCACTGAAGCATGACAGGCTTGGGAGATTTCTAGTATATTGACTCTCCCCTGTATTCTCCTGATCAGGACCTTTCAGCCTATTAATCAGTGCTCCCAAACTGTCCCTTCTCTTACTCCTCCACCTCAAAAAAAAAAAAAAAAGCCTCATGAAATATCTAGCAGGTACAGTTTGCCACTTACTGTTGGTGTCTCACCCACTGCAGGAGCCCAGAAAACCTGGAATGCCAAATTACTCTCTCTTTTAAACTCTGGTTTAGTACTGACTTTACTGCCTGTGTGAGTCTCAGTACTTGGGGAACAGACATTTGATGCAGTTTTACAGGGTGACCTCAGAGCTCTGTGTGTCGGCCGAGATGGAGCTGCTGGGCTGGGAAACTGCTCTTTGTGGGGACACACAGTCTGAGGGGGAAGGAGAAGTGAGAAGGGCTAATACACTTGGTGTTCTCAGCAGCCCTTCAGTGGCTTGTGGTCTTCAGCACACTTTCTAAAGTAAAAAAATAAGTTGCATCTTATATTTTGACTTGAAAAATGGTGGGTTTTAAGAACAAACAACTAAGAACTGAGAGCCTGAGAGATCAGAGTTATATCCCTGGTTCTGTCACAAGTTTCATTTCTGGGTCTGGGCAAGGTGCTTAACTTACCTCCTAGATTTCACCCCTACAGTTGTAAAAACAAAGTCCTTTGTGTTTGCATTTCTCCAGCTACTGTGATCTTGTATTAGAACTGATCATTCTTTCAAAGTATATTATAATAGCACCTGAAGCAGCTGGGTTTGTTCTATTATATCCAAATAATGCTTCTTTATCTGTTTCACAGCTCGAGTTCCTAAAAAAATCCTGAAATGCAAAGCAGTGTCTCGGGAGTTAAACTTTTCCTCAGCAGAGCAAATGGAAAAATTCCGACTGGAACAGAAAGTTTATTTCAAAGGGCAGTGTCTAGAAGGTATGCATCTGGTCTGTGTGCTGGTGGGGATTAGAGGAGCTAAAATGGACTGAACGTGGTGATTTTAATTTTTCAGAGTAGCACTGAAGCTCTCATCTTGTCGGGACTAATGGGCCACAGTATTAGGGATAGCATTTCATAAGTGTATTAACACTTCGTTATGTAAGCAAAAAATCTGGGTAATCGTGCTTCAGGGCATAAATCCACCACAGGCTGCCTGAGGCAAAGAAACGGGTTATTCTAGAGTCACCCCTGATGGGGATTCTTGTATCTTCCTCAGAAACACCTAGTGCTGGCCACCACCAGCCTGGTGGATGGAATAAAGGAGCCTCTGGTTTCCTTTGTTACAGCTGTGCTACCGAGACACTCCGTGTGGCTCCAGAGCTGCATGTTGGATTTCCCTTGCTACAGTATTACTCTTAATCTGGGGTGGAGGAGGGGGAGGTAGAACATCAGGCTTCTTGTCTTTTGGGCAACCAGTTGTACACCTAGTCCCAACTGTATCTGGGGCATGTCTGCAAGAGTGAGAGTGTGGTTTCCCAGTTCCAATTAGGTGTGATGAAATTTCCACTGAACGTTAAGGAAGTGGTGTGACTTTATCATCACCATCAGCTATTAGGAGGAGGGCAGGGTTCAGTGCACTGTAAACTGTACAGAGTAATTTAAATGGAAAATGTTGGCAGGACAGTGTAGGGAGTTCCCCAGCCTGTCAGGTGAATAGCAAAAGGACCATTTGTGGATTTTATCTTCTTTCAAACGCCTCTGGATCTTCTTTTTACTTTGCAGAATGGTTCTTTGAATTCGGTTTTGTGATTCCTAACTCCACAAACACTTGGCAGTCCTTGATAGAGGCAGCACCTGAATCACAGATGATGCCAGCTAACGTTTTAACGTGAGTGCCTTGGGCTTACAGACTCAAGAGAGCAGGCAGAGAAAAAGCCATATGTGGCATTTCCTTGGGGGCCACAGTGGGAATGAGGAGAGGGAACTGCTACCAACTCTGATTCACTCTCACTACTCTTAGCTGTTGAGAGATAAAAGGGGCTAAGCCAACCTCATTACCTGCTCTCCCATAGGTCCAATTTGCATTAATACAGCAATAAAAGTTTGGAGAAGGTGGAACTGATCCTTTATTAGAGTTGCTTAATTTTGTTGAAAGGTGAGCCGTGAAAGGATTTTTAAATGCTGTGCAGCTTAAAATGCCTTACATCCAGAAAAAAAGAAAAAGGGTTGTTTGGGCCATTTTCAAATCCAACTATTGCTCCATGACTCTTGTCCAAGGGGCTGTTTTTCATGCAGTATAGCACACATCAGAGCTGCTCTAGCCCTCGTCTCATCACTGTACCATTTTGCCAAGCTTTGTGTTTTTTACATTGTATCATGAGCGATGCCTTTAGTCCTATAGCTGTATCTGGGGATACAACACCCTTAACAGGTAGGAAACAGTCATTTTACAGCCACCCACAATGGGATTCACACACCTCAGAAATGTCTAATCCTGGCCACTCTTTGCATGTTGCCTTCTGAGCTGGTCAGCGCTCCACGGAACTGGTGTCAGACTCTTGTGTGCTGGGCATTGCTCTGAGTGTGGACAGCAAAGCACAGGCTGTGGTGGGATGATGGGAAAGGCCCCTGGGAAGCTGTAATCACTGACAGAAAGCCACCTTCTCTGCAGTGCTAGATGGGTGCTGGCAGGCACATGAAGAGCATGTTGCCAGCAGAGACAGAAGGGGATGGGAATCCTGCTGCCAGCAAGAGGCAGACAGGGAGCAGGCAGTCTCACTGCAAGGTCACTGTGTCCTCTGGAAGACCTTCCTCTCCAGTATTTTCCCTCATTCCCTGTCTGGAGGAAAGCCAGTTGCATAGAGAAGGCACTGGGATGGGAACTACTGTCACTGATTTCTATTCACAGCATGTTTCAAATAGACAGTAGACTCAGAGCACCAGTTTTCAAAGACTGCTCCCTAGAACATCCTAAGTGCTACACATGTCCATGGCTCCCAGAGCTGATAGCTTTCAGTTAGTATAGGAGGAACCAGATCTGGGAATCAGAGTAAAGAAACAAAGACAGCTGACAAGGTGGTTTTGGACATCTTGGGAAATCAAAGCATTTGCAGGACTAGGGAGTCCAGTTCTCAAGTGACCTTAATGATTTTCCAGTGCCCCATGCTTTCCACAGCATCTGGCCACTTGCCATGGGCAGCCCAAGTCTCTCTCCTGTTCATGGAGTTGTCATTCTTGAGGCTTTTCAGTAGAATCACTAGCCCAAAGAAGTCACCAATTTTTCAGTTACCAAAACTTGGGTAACCCTTCACTTTCTGATACTCCCAAAGACCTCACATTGGTCTTAGTGTTTCTGTATCAGGAGAGAATGGAGATGTGGTATTTGGTGCTAATCAAGGCAGTCTGCAGAAAGGATTCCCACAGTGACTGAGAACATTCCCTGGTATTTTAGTTCAAGCCCTGTCCACACCACAGCAAAAACCTTAAGCTCTTGTCAAATTCAGAATGGCCAGTGTCACAGTGTCTCCAAGTGGAGATGCTGTGGTTGTCAAGAGCCAGGTTATTTAGACATGGTTAGGTCACACTGTTCAGGTGTCCAGGTGTTAGAATGGCCCCAAAATTCTTTCTTTTGTCTACTAGAATCTCAAAGTCAGCAAGTTAAATCATCAGAGCTTTTGTCACATCCAAATCTACATGTCCATTGCAGTTTGTATAAAATAGGCTTGTGTGTTTGCATTTAAGCACTGCTTGAGGGAAATGATGTGTTAAGTTGGTTGAAGTAGCTTGCTCAGCACTAGAGGACTGATACAGGGAATTAAAAAAAAAAAAATCCCATCAGTTTTCACAATTCCCTGCCAGAGAGAGGGGCCTGAAGGTGTCGGGACTGCTCATTTATTTTTAGCCACAGAAGCCAGCAGAGGTTTGCTGTTTGTGAGCACTCCCTGCAGCCTGCCTGGTGCTGTGCCCAGAATGGAATGGCAGGGAGGGGTGGGGGAACGTGGGATGTGGTGGGAGATCCTTCAGCCCTGAGGCCCCGGAGCAGGGCAGGTGCTCCAATCCAAAGCTCATGTTGCGGGGGTAAAGCGTCAGCCCAGCTTGGCCAAGCAGCCACAGGAGCAGTGGTTTGCTGCTGCATGTGACTTCTCCTAACTCCTCTCTCCTCTTTTCCTCCCACAGTGGTAATGTTATTATAGAAACCAAATTCTATGATGATGATCTTCTCGTAAGCACTTCCAGAGTGAGACTTTTCTACGTTTGAGATGGGGCTTTTTGGAGCTGTTTTAGTTTTCCTCCACACAGTTCTTGGTGCAGAACCCCCCCGACTATCCAGTGGAAGACACTCCTGTAGGCGGTGACCCTGGGGACCAGCTCAACGTGGGTTGTGACCTTTGCCCATCAGTTATTTTGCTTTCTCCTCTGACAAGACCAGACCAAACCCTCAGAGACAGGACCATCTGCTCAGCGATGCCCTGGGGAGTAGAGGCTGTCTCTGAACACAGGCAAACGATGGTCATGCAGAACCAATACTGTAAATTGTTAGTCTCATCCTTTGTACTTCTCTGGATCCTGGTGTGATCTCCTATTTCCACTCACACCAAACTCTCCATGTGGTTCATTTTTGAGGGAATAAGTTAACCTTTTCATTTTTCTCATGATGTAGGTTTTTATCCTTTCACTGGATTTCTGTGTAATTGGTCCACACATCCTCTTACTTGTAAAATAGACTGTGATAACACATAATGTAATTAAAACAAATTTCTCAATTAAAACATTCCTACCGTCCAAAGAAGGGAAGAAATTGGTTCTGTGTGTTTTCCTTTCTGTGACGAAATCTCCTCACAGCAGGCACAGACTCCTGTCCCTCAAGCCAGAGGCAAGAATAGAGCTCTCTACAGCCCTGCCTCTCCCACAGCCACATGGCCTAGTTAAATGTCTCTTCCTGCAGCTGACCACACAGGAGTTTTCCTGACTGCTCTGACCAAGGTTTCTCCTTGGCCTCATTTCTGTCTGAGTCCTTCAAGGCAGCTTGTCCTGTTTGCCCAGGTTTCTTGAGCAGAGCTGCATGCTGTTCTGCTTTTCCAAGTTCCTGGGGATGCTCCAACCCCCCCAGAAAGTCCCTGTTCCCCTGAGCCCACCAGCACCAGTCCTGTGCTGGGCTGAGCAGCTGTGGCTGCTGTTGCTGGTACCAACAATCCCCATTGCATGGGCAGGTTTAATGGCACATGGTGATGTGACGGACACTGGAACAGGCTGCCCAGGGAGGATGTGGAATCTCCTTCTCTGGAGACACTCAAGACCTGCCTGGATGCTTTCCTGGGTGACTTAGTCTAGATGATCCTGCTCTGGCAGGGGGAGTTGGACTAGATGATCTTTCTACGTCACTTCCAACCCCTAACATTCTATGCTTTTGCTATGACAGACTTCTCAGCCCAACCACCACTGCTCCCTCTTGTCCTTTACAATTAGCTCTAGTACATGTAAATCCTGGGGAAGGGCCACCTCCAGCTGCTGCCCTTACACAACAGGGGCAGCTTTATGATTGCTCGACACCTTGGTCAGACTGGCCTGTGGCTGTGCTTGAGATGCTCAAGTGTCACAGGGAGATGAAATGCATCATTTCAGCTCCTAAATACAGCCACTGGGTGTCTGTGGGAGGGATACAGCATCATTTGTTTTAGGTGAGTTGAAGTGGGACTACTAATCACCATGAGAAGAGCATTAGCCATTGCAGCAGCTTTCTCAGGAGACCTTACTAATGGATTTCAGCCTGACAGACTTGCAGACCAGCATCTGCTCAGCAAGCATGACCCATCCTAGGTCACTATACAGGTAGCTACCAAAAGTACCTTCTGCACCAGCACGAATGACACCCAGTGACCATGATCTCCATCAGAGAGACTACTGGTGTCCAAAAATGAAAAAATGTTCAAGGCTATGTTCTGAAGTCTTAGGCAGGGAGAGATGATTGGCTCCAAAATAAACTTGTTTCTGTTACCCAAAACAAATGAAAAGACTGTGGAGGTTACAAGCTTCTGGCTGCCTGTGTGAATTGGAAAGTGAATCAAGCAGGGGATTTCTACCTCCCTCAGAAGATCCTAACTTTGGCATACTCGTTTCTGGTCATGTTGGAGTTTTCGGAGGCTTTCATTCCAACAGATGATCCTGGTACCTTTCTGAAGTGCCCAGGTCTCCTTGGACCTTGATCATGCTGTAAAGCAATGGACATATGTTGCAACATACTGTAAATCCACAAGTGTCACCCACATGGTCACTCACATGGCACCCACAGGGTGACTCACATCCAGGAGAAAAGAGAGTGCCTACCAAAATACCTACAGAAGCATTGCAGAGAGGGAGGGCACATCCCAAAGAGCCACACAAGCATGTCAGAAGTTGTCAACACCCTGAAGGACAGTGTAGATCCACTTCTGCAGGGGGTGTGGGCTGTAACAGTTGTTACTCAACTAGTGAAGTTTACCATGTCTCCATTGATATTTTCATGTTAGCTAACCATGAGCTTAAAAATTACACCTTTCTGTCCTGCAAATGAAAGATCTAATACCAATTGCCCTGCCTCAGGATGTGTTGTGGTGACAGGAAAGCATCTCTTATGAGGAGAGGCTTAGGGAGCTGGGGCTTTTTAGCTTGGAGAAAAGGACTGAGGGGTGCCCTCATGTATATTTAAAAATATATAAAGAGTGAGTGCCAGGAGGATGGAGCCAAGCTCTTCTCGGTGATGCCCGGTGACAGGACAAGGGGCAATGGGTGGAAGCTGAGGCATAGGAAGTTTCATGTAAACATGAGGAGGAATTTTTTCACAGTGAGGGTGACAGAGCTCTGGAACGGGCTGCCTAGGGGGGTTGTGGAGTCTCCCTCTCTGGAGACATTCAAAACCTGCCAGGACGCGTTCCTGGATGATCTAGTCTTGTTGATCCTGCTCTGGCAGGGGAGTTGGACTAGATGATCTTTCGAGGTCCCTTCCAACCCCTGACATTCTGTGATTCTGTGAAAATAGAAATAAGTAGAGCATCTTGAAAGCAAGGTACTAGGGCACGTTCTAGGACAGATGCTCTACTAGACACACAGAAGGTATCTAGTAGAGGCAGGGAGAAGGTATCTCCTTTCACCTGCGAAGCCCCTTCTCTCTCTGTCCGCGACCTCTTGGCCCGGACTGTCCCAGTTTGCCCAGTTCACCCAATTGGAGCTGGTCAGCCCAGCGGCAACTGCTGCGCGGCGGATCACTGCCGCCCTCAAGTGGCTCCGTGGGAAATAGCTGGCAGTTCACCCGCTCCTGTCTCCTGACCAGCCGCTGCCAATCCTCCCCTAGCACTGCCCAGTCCGCCCCAGCATTCCCCAGTGAGGGGCTCAGCCGCCCTTAAAAGAATCGATGGCGCATATGCTGGAGGTTGGGGAGAACAGAGAGCCGGATCCAGCCTGCAGAAGGGCCCTGGTAGGGCAAGGAGGGATGGTCCGACCAGACACCACCCAAAATCCAGGTGAAGGTGCTAAGGGCAGGAGCCCATGCTTGGCGCAGGCAGCTGCAGTCCCTCCCCGTGGGGCTGACGGGGGTTTGGGAGAAGGGTCAGGAGGCAAGGGGCAGCCAAGGCACTGCCCTCAGCATAGCCCATCCCGAGGGCCTGAGTGTGGCATAGGCAGCTCTTGCATCCCTGGCACGGGGGTGTGGGCACCGGGGCAGCAAAGAGAAAAGAGGGGCTGGAAAGAGCGAGCACGGAGCTGGAGGTCTGGGGGGTGTGTCACCACTGCCACCACCCAGCCACATGCCCACGGTGGCTCTGTCCCGAGGCCAGCCCCATGGCATCCTCTGTGCAAAGGCAGGTGAGGGGACCAGCGGGTGTGGAGAGCAGTACAGTGATTGCCCCTTTTATTCACAAACTAAGTTCCATTTGGAAACTCACAGCCTCAGCTGCGGGGGGTGGGCAGGAAAATTACTCCGAGTCTGGTCCATGCATCAGGCTCTGCACAAGGGGAGGGCTCCATGGTGGCAAGAGGGTCAATTATGGGGGTGTAGGACATGCCTAGGCCAGATGAGGAGCCTCTCACCACACAGGGTCTTTCCCAGAGCCCAGATGGATTTGGCAGAACTGGGTGGATTTGGCAGCCACAGCCACTACGGGTGCACCCCAGCTGAGAGCTGTGGCTTTCCCCAGCTCATTGTTCATGGCCAGTGTGTTTTGGCCTCAGCATTTCCCGCGGAGGGTGTGAGCACCTTCCAGTCACACACACACACACAGAGCATTTGTTTCTGCTGGAGCCTCGGGGCAGGAACCGAGCTGAGGAGGCTGCTCCCTGCCAGCCAGATGGCTGCCACATGGGGCTTGCCCCTCATGTCCCTGGCAGCCCGCAGGAACCTGTTGGTGAGGGCAGGGCAGTCCTGCAGAGCCTGGATATGCAGTCAGAGGCTGCAGAGGCACATTGGGAAGCGGGGGAAGAAAGGAGGGATAAGCAGGTGAGACCTTGGGCTGTGCACAACCTTGAGCAGCTGGCACGGAGACATTGAGGTGAAGCTTGTAAAAGGCAAATTTCATCCTCACTGCCCTTCAGCGAGGTCTTCAGCTGGGAGCTCAACAAGCTGGGGTGTTGCGCAGCCACTGGGTAAAAGCAGCAGGGCAGCACCAGAGGAGGGTGATGCACAACATGCTTTTGGCTTTAGGGGAGCTCTCTGTGTGGTTTTGGGGTCTGTCACACTCTAGAGGCTCTCCAAAGCACGGCCACGGCTTATGGCAAAACACCCACTGACAGGATACAGGGCTGGCTTCAAGGTGGGACCCTGACGCTGGGTGCATGGGGCCTGTGTTCTCTGAGGAGGGCGATGGGGAACAGGGCCAGCTCCTCCCCACCACACAGCAAGCATCGGTCTCTCACACTCTCGCTGCCCATTGCCAGCAACCCGTTAGGGTGTTACCCACCCCAGGTGCCACCCAGGCACCTTTCCCGCCTGCCATGGGTGCTAGCAGCTGCCTGACCGTCTGCCAAAGCCGGCTGGGGTTCCCGCTGGCGCGGTGCCCCAGATCTGCCCTGCCTAATAACGCTCAGGCGGGGAAGCGGAGCTGTCCTAATGCAGTTAATTAGCTGATTCTCGAAGGTTACTCGCGAACAAAAGGCGCGCAAACAGCCCGGGGCCACGTTACGTTCGGCGCCTGCTTCGCTACTCTTACCTTCCCGTGGGCGCGGACAGCGCGCGACAGGGCGGGCGGCGCGGGGCAGGGCGGGCAGCGGCGCAATGTCGGCGTGGTCTCGTCCCACCTCACCCGGCTTAAGACCTCCCGCAGCAGCGCTGGGAGGGGGACAGGAGGGTTGGGAAGGTTCAGGTTCCTCTGTCCGTTTCAGGGATGGGACACGACGAGACAGCTCGTGCTCCTGGGTCACCAGGACAGTGCAGACAGAGCCCGAGCCAGGCATTGGACTGCGGGGACACAGAGGCTTTAGGGCTGCCAAGTGCCTTGGGCACAACCCATCTGTCCCCAAAGACATGAGGGCAGCAGGGGCAGAGACAGGACCCAAAGGGTACTTTTCAGTCCAAGATGCCCAATTCCTCCTGCCCTCACTGACATGGGACTTGGGTGTGATCTCTGCTAGGGCTCAGCACCCACCTCGTTCCACTGCAGCCCTGACATCCACAGCAAGTCAGCACTCCCCACCAGCACCCGTGCCGCAGAACTGGAGTGGGACCAGCCACCGCTGCTGCCTCTCTTGCAGAGCATCCCGTTCTTTTGGCATCCAGGTCGGTGCCAAAATCTTGCCTTCACCACCCTCCCTGTGCCAAAATCCTGTCCGCTCTCCCAGGGCCAGGCACCCAGGAGGTGGGACAAGCTGAGAGGGGACACAGAGCAAGGGCAGAAAGGGACAGCGGGACGGTGCTGCAGAAAGCTCTCCTGGTGTTCCAAAAGCCAGGCTGGAAGTGTCTGGCATTGCCATGGGTGCGCAAAAGGAGAAGAGGGACAAGTTGTGGGAATAGATCACCCTCACACCAGCTATGGAAGATAGCACTGAGAAATCACCAGGGATGCAGGAGGAAGCCGCGAGAGCGATGTGAAGACCCTGAAGGACACAGATCTGAGGTTACCTGACTGATACAGAAGCAAAAGTGGTCCGAGGAGGAGGCTGAGGCACAACTTCCATGGGTGGAGGTGGCAAAACGAGCACCTGAAGCCAGATACATCTGGCTCAGGAAGTAGGAACATCTGTGCCCCCTGATCCCGGGATCATTGGGGGAATTTCCCTGGCACAGAACAGGGACCCAGAGGATGGATAGTTCTGGCTGCCCCAGGCCAGGGGACACGCTCTGCCGCCCGCTCATCCCCATCACCGACAGCCCGTTTGTGTCTCCTGACGGGCTGGCCTTTGCAGCACGACCCACGGGCACAGGGCAGCCGTGGCCTGTCCCCGCGGCGCTGCCGTAGCTCTGCCGGGGCTTCCCCAGCCCGCAGCACTAGATGGTGCTGCAATACAGCGGTAGCGCCCGGACCGCGCAGCGCCTGCACCGCGCCGGTGGCCGAGCGAGCGGGAGGACGGGGCTTGGGTTCTACTGTCGGCTCGGGACCCCGAGAGGGCCACCGAGGGCCAGCTCGGGGCCCATCAGCCCCAGGCCAGGTAGACCGGCAAGCCAGCCGGGATGGGACGTGCCAGCAGCGCTACCCGACGGGAGCAGCCGTCGCACCGCCGGGCTAGACGTGCAGAGCCTCGGGCCAGCACGGAGCTCTCGGGCACACCGACGTACACACGGGTAGGACCGGGGCTGCTCCTGCCATAGGGTGAGGTGTCCCAGCCTCTCCCGCGGGCACCGACACTTCCGTGCCTCGCACCTGCCTTCAGCCTGCTTTCGGCCCTACCCATGACAAACTGGGGGATGCTCAGGAAGCCCCAAGGGCCCGAGATCATGGCTAAGAGCCCAGTGGAGCTTTCCACAGTCAAACGCAGCCCCCAG
This sequence comes from Ceyx melanurus, assembly GCA_024611195.1. NCBI lineage: Eukaryota > Metazoa > Chordata > Aves > Coraciiformes > Alcedinidae > Ceyx > Ceyx melanurus. The sequence continues at coordinate 44,234 of JANHGL010021238.1, forward strand.
CCTTTGCTGGGAACCACTCTGCTCTATGGGGTACCCCATAGCCATCCCATAGTGCAGCACCAGGGACAAGGAGCTCCAGCACCTTCCCCTTCACACAGCAGAGCCCCACAACCCTGCTCCTGACCACTGCTCAGGACACTGCCCCAGAGCTCCAGCCTGGCTCCCACAGTCCATCCCAGGGACAGCCCTCTGCTCTGGGGGTGTCCCCAGGGGAATAAGCAGGGCTAAAGGGGATTTTTTCCCAGCATAGGGAGCCAGCCCTGCAATGGCTGGTGTTTGGCTTGCGGGGGTGGGTCTGGGCTGCTGGCCCTCTGCCCTGGCATGGAGCACTCTTCAGCAGCTGGGAGCCACTCTGAGCCCTCATGCTGCCTTTGGGGCCTCGCTTGGTGGTGGAGCCAACCCCAGGCAGGCTCAGCGGGCTCCCCAGCCCTATGAGGGACCATAGTCCCTACCACTCTAGCCAAGCAACTTGGAGCCACATTCTTTCTCTGCCTGTGCATCTGAGAGCTGGCAGTGCCCACACTGCTGGCCAGGGAGTGTGTGGCTCATACTTGCTATGGGTTGTCCTCCTCAGCATTACCAAGGGGTCACACACCAACTGAGCATCCACATCTCCAGCTTTTGGCACAAATTGCATCTCTCCTTGCACCTCCTGCCCTAAGTCATGAAGCAAGGGTGCTGGTTTCCAGCTCCATGAAAGAGCAGGGCCAGGAGCCTGCGGAGTCCTCAGCAACAGAGAGGGGACCTGAGAGGTGCCCACAGAGCCCAGGATACTCTTGTACCCAAAGTAAGCTGAGAACACATATCCCCACCTAACTGGCACACAGGGAGAGGCAGAGACCCTTCACCTTCAGGCCACCCTCCTCAGCAGGAACAGACAGATGCAAAGACCACACCCCTGCACATTTACAGCCCAAGGTCTCCATCCCTGTGGTTTCTCCAAGGGCTAATTGGGTTGAGCTTTCTCATCCTGCAGCTGCCTCCCTTGCTCTGTGCTTCTTACAGACGGCAAACAACAACCTCTCCAGGTCCCCATCTGCTCTGAAGTGTGGCACTCACTGCTTCCTCTCATGTCTCTTCCTGGGTCACAAGTGGGGTACCACTAAGAGAGGCCTCTGATCCCACCACCCCTGGTCATCTCCCACCCCTCCATCTGGAGCTCCCCAGCCAGCTGTGAACAGGAAACACAGCCCTCCCTGTAGTATGCAAAGCCAAGGGTTCCCCACAGCCCTTCCTCCTGCTCTCCTGCCCTTTGGAGAGATCAACTCAGCCAGGCAAGGCAGAGCAGCCATCAGTGCAGAGAAGGATGAAGGTGTGTCCTCCAGTGTGTTCACAGGAATTGCCACAGACACCCCAGCCTTGCTGCCTCCCCGAGGCTCCCACCCCAGGTCGGGGAAGGGCTGGCATAGTGGCCACAAGGAGATCAGCAGCAGGGGTCAGCATCCAGCTAGGTTTCAGCTCTCCATGGCTTACTGGGTTGGAGACTGCTAAATCAGGCTGCCCCAGCCCACCGAGGGGAGTGTGCTGTGCAGCACAGGCAGCCAAGGATGAAGCACGAGCTAGACCTCTCACATCTCTTCAGCACGGGCTAGGCTTTCCTGTCCACACCAGACAGCTCTTGGGGCAAGAACACAAACATACCTATACCACTTAGGAGGTGCATCTTTGCTATGTGGGTTGAGCCAAGACTGGCCCATGGTCCCAGGTTTCTCCAGCCTGCTCATGAGTGGTCTGCCCCGAGACGCCTCAAACCCTGAGCCAAGTGGTAATTGCTCTGCCAGAGAAATAGCTCTTCATTTTCAACAGCAATGCCCCAAAAGCACTTCTGTGTCTGTGATCTTGAGGCATTGTGCCGGGAAGGCAGCTTTACTCATCAGACTCTTCAGTAGATGACAATTATCTACCCAAGTTGCTAACTATCCCAGCGTCTAGTTTGGAGTCCAAGTGCTGCATTCCCCACAGGCAGGTTCACCACCAAACCCTCAAGGCGCTCCAAATTTCATTAAGATTGTCAAGACACAACAAGAAGAGTTTTGGATGAGGCCAACTGAAAGCTACAGCTGGTGCACGACAAGCCTGAGCTGATGAAACAGGTCCTAACCTACTACAGGCAGGTCAGGACTGGAGTTAGATCTGCTGGTCCAAGACCATTCACTGCAGGACATGGGCTCAGTCCCACTGGTTACACTGGCTATGACCTTTGGTAGCTCAGCTCCACTGATGCGTTGCATTTCAGGCCAACCACGTGGAAGTTGCTCTTGATTCACCTGGTTGTTCAGCCACATGCAGGACATTGTTGCTCCCACTGAGGTCCAGCCACAGCAGTCCTTGGGAAGGGATGTCCTTGGTTCAAGTGGCCACTTGTACACCTTGGTACAGCCTAAGTCCTTCCAGGCTCATCTGAGGCACACTGCAGCTCTCCTGAGGGCTATGCTGGGGAGCTACCTAGGCTACCTTCATGGTCAGCAGCCAGCTAGCACATCACAGAACAGATTCAGCCTTCTGTCTCCATGGTGTCCAGAACCAGTGTGATCAGCAGTCCAATCGGGATTCAAATCACCCACGGTAAGTGGGTCACATCTGGAGGCAAGGGGCAACACAAGCAGTACTTGTGCTCTGGTTACCACTGAACACTCAACCTGTGAAACGCTAGGTGAGGGAGCCAGCATCACGACACTGTGCCCGAAGGCCCACAATGGCCACATGCTCTTCAACTCTGGTCCCATGGCATTGACCCCCTACAGGCTCTGGCTCCTGGTTATGAGGCAGTAGTGGAGATCATCTTCTGCACGCCAGAGGCACATATGACTCCCCAGGAAGGCCAGCTCACCTGGGAGGTAATTTCTAAGATCCTTGGAGGAGACTTCAGCTGGCATGACTCCTGCAACTCCTCTCCTACTGAGGGGAACCTCAGTCCCTATCTCGTCATCCAGGTGAGCAATCTCTGCAGTATTTTGGATTCACCTGGAAGGTCCCATGTGGCATCAGGCACCTGATGAAATGAAGAATCACCTTCAAGCCTGCTCCCCCTCCAGCACCTTCCAGGCAGGAGGCTCTTTCAACAACCATCACTCCAGCATGCTCAGATAGTCCCAAACACAGGGGGATCATCACCACTGAGAGACCTTTATACCCCTTGGTGGGGTGTGGCTGTCCCTGATTGGCTGGGACAGCTGACAGATGGCAGCTCTGGATTGGTTCAGATAAATCTCCCTCACCCTATGATTGGTCAGCTGCTGCTGCAAAGGGTAAGACGGCAGCAGAGACAGGTGGTAGCACATGATTGGCTCGGGAGAAGCACCAGGTGGCAGATAGGGATTGGTCAGGGCTCAGTGTTGCTTGACTGTGATTGGTGGAGGCAGCACGATGGAGGGAGGAGGAAGTGAGGGAGAGGCAGCAGTGTGCGATTGGCTGAGATGCTGCACCAGTGCATGGGGATTGGCTGGGGCTGGGTGGCCTGGAGGGTCTCGGGGGGGGGGGAATCCCTGTGGTAGCCCATGCATTGAGCTGTGCCCAGTCTCAGTCTCCAGTGCTGGGACTGGCTCCTCCCCACCCTGCTCTGTGCCCGGGGCAGCAACTCAGCACAGGAACAGGTCCCAGGGCAGGGGGAGACAGGGTCATGGCCAGACCCCCCCAGGACCCAGTCCTGAGGGGTAAGAGCTGGGACACAAAAACACCTGGCCTGCCCTGTGCAGCTGAAGGCAAGACAGCAGCGTTTGATGGGCCATGGTGCTCATGGCAGCTGGGTGAGGACCAGGAGCTGGGGGCTCCCCCTGCCCTGCTCTCTCTGAGCCCCCACCAATCTGAGCACCACCCATCTCCAGCCTGTCCAGTCAGCAGCAGTTTTACCCCATATTCTACATCCCTGAGCAAAGACCACCCTACGAATCCATACCCCCAGGTGCTGGGGGGCTGCAGGCCAGGTTGTTGCTCTGCAGTGGGGGACAGTAGGCCCACAGCTCCCCCCAAATCTACCCGTTGGGGGCCTCACACCAGCTGTATGTGCAGGGTCCCCAGGTTTCAGCACCCTGCAGACTGCTCTCACCAGCTCTCCAGCTGCAGGAACCAGTTTGAATAATTTGCCTGGCAAAGCTGCAAAGAGGAAGATCCCACATCACATCAAAGCCCATCCCAGGGTGGCCACGGTGGGGACACATACACAGCTGCCAGCAACGCACAGCAAAGCACCACCCAGCTGTAGGGTGACACTCAGAGACACCTGGCAGCACTGCTTGCCGCTCCCCTGTTGTCATGTCCCCCAGAAGATTAGCACCAGCTAATCCAACCTAGCACTGGCTCCTGCCCTGCTGTGAGCACCCCAAGAGCCTGTTGAGCCAGAGGCAGGCTGGGGTAGGGTCCCTCCATCCAGGGATTAGAAGCAATCAGCCAGCACTACCCACAGTTGGATAATTAAAGACAGGAATCACATTTTTGAGCTTATTTGCCACAGATGTCAATGAGATCTAAGCGACCCAACTGCTCCCAGGGAGGAGGCGCTGAGAACCAGCCAGCAGATGAGATGCATAGTAGTTCCTCTTCTTTTTTAAAAATCAGAATAAAAGTCACCTCCCCCAGTATCTCAGTGCTAACTGCTGGGATTGCAGGGCGGGAGGAAACAAGACCATCTGGCAGCACTTCAGGTCAGCAGGGAAAGAGGTCTCAATGGAGCCAGCGAGAGTTTGGGAGGCAGACACAAGGTGGGTCCCTGCAAACCGTTCTCCACGCACCTGGCAGAACAGACCGAGCTATTTTGAGCTCCAGCACCCTAGAGGAGGGAGGAAAAATGAGTTGGAGGAAGGTTAGCAGAGCAGCAGAGGTGTAAGCAATGTTACAGCAGTTTGGTTACAACACGGACAAAGCCCAGCCTGCCTCCAGGGTCCCACCACCAAACCTGTTCTAACTGGGCACCCCAAAATCTCTGGGAAGCTGGTACAAGCTGAAGCATCCCCGAGGGACTGAATTGGGGCTGAATTTAATCCCTGCCAAGCCTCCAATCCCACTGCCAGCAAGCCATGAACCAGTCTATGCTGCCCTGTCAGCTCAAGGACAGGGAGACACACATGGCCTCAGCACCCACCATCCCCCAGAGGTTTACCTGCCCACAACAGCTGTGCCAAGGACAAATTTATCTCCACTGCACCAGCCAAATACAATCCCCACCAAGCCCAATTGCAGAGGGAGGATTGCCCAGTATCCCATACCCTCCTCACTCCCATCTGGCCAGTATCACAGCAGTTTCCCAGTCTGACCTGTCCCTAGCACCCCACACGAGTGGGCCAGAGCGCAGGACCATGCAGAGCCATGCTGGTGACAGGGGTACAGCTGCTGGGGAGCACAGCCAATGACACACTGCCTGGCAAGGGCACAGCCCCCAGACCAACCCCACAGCCCTCTGTGCCCCTCCCCCCTCTCCAGCTCCCTTTCCAGTCCCAGTGCAAAGCAAAGAAAGAAAGGGAGAAATAAAAAAAACCAAAACAACAAACAAACAAATGAAAAAAACCAAACCAAAACAAAAAGCAGCAGCTGGGAGGCAGCCTTGTTAGGACAACTCAGCAAAATAAAATTCCGGTTTATTGTTGGACAACATTGTTTCACACATACATCAAACAGGCCAAAAAAAAGAGAAAAAAAAAAAAAAAACAGCAACTTCATAGACAGAAAAAAAAACCCAAACAAAAAACCAAAACCAAAAAAGAAAACCTTTTTATCTTTGGCCTTGCCACCTCATACAAACCACGATCTATGGTACAGCTAAAGTACATACACAAAAAAAGTTACTGGAATGCTCAGAATAAGATTGTAAATTTTTTTTTTTTCCATTTTTGTCTTTTTTTTTTTAATTTTTTTACAAGGTTTTGTTTTATTCTCCTTTGAGATAATGGTTTGGGCCTGGTCACACCACAAGTAAAGTCAGAGACAGGTAACAAGAGAGATATACACTTCAAAGCCCCCCTTTTGGTCAATCCGAGATCACTTAAAAATGGCGGACCTCCTAACAATATGTACAAAAATATAAAATGTAAATAAAAAATACAAACAAATTCTCCTTTAAAGTACTTTTAAGAAAGAAAGCAGGGCCTTGAAGTTTTGGTGCTTGGGGGGGAGGGGGTCTGTGGGGGAAGGGGGGGTTCTCTCCCCGCTGACGGGCGAATCGTTGTGTAGCTTGGGCGAGGGGCAGCGCCGCGGCAGGGGGCGGGGACGGGGTTCACCCAGCTTGGTGAGGTGGGAGAC